>JAOSYY010000009.1:2603888-2614617 GCA_025727935.1 Hebomoia glaucippe | reverse complement strand
AATTTCATCAAAATCGGTCAAGCCGTTTCGGAGGAGTATGGCAACGAAAACTGTGACACGAGAATTTTATATATTAGTAATTAAATGTAATAAATGAAATTTGGGATACATTACTGTCTAAAGGAAAGATGTCTTCGAAATGTACGTGATACTCTTCACTGGTGGATTTCCTTTTTACTCCTGTAGTCACTGGATTTTCCAACTCTGCTACGCACACCCTCTGTTCTAGATCCACACTTTTCAATACAGCATTATGCCACAAATGATATTTTTCCGTCGACCTTGTGACTGTGTTCATGTCCTGAAATTTTTTTTATATGTTTTGATTTAGTTTGACCTGTTAGTAAGAGGAAGGCATACTTTTTTATAAATTATGCAAAACATGTTTTGTTCATTTTCGAATTTTATAAATAGAATCTTGGCCAAAGGTTTCCTTTTGAACTGATCAAATGAAAGAGAAAATATTTTTAGATAGTAAATCGAAAATTGGTCCCCGTACCTGATTATCAGGTGGTTTAAGTTTTAATAACACGGAACTTCCGACTTGAAGCCTGTCATACTGTGGCATAATAGGTCTTTCTAATCTTTGCACTTTTACTTTATAACCGTGGGAATATCTAAAATATATTGTAAGAAAATTATTCTTCATTTACTAGTATAAAACTTTGTTAAGATTTTAGTTAGAGAACTCAAACTCACCTACATTGTTCTTCATCAAACTTACATGAACCATTTAAATAATATGGACATGGCAGCATTTCTGGAAGTGTGGGATGTGTAAACAGTACGCGGACCTAAAACTCACATTTAATTGGTTAAAAACAAGTAATAATTATGAATACAGATCGTAACCAATATTATATTGCAACATGAGTTTGTTAAACTTTCCTGGCGACTTGGATTAATATTCATACAAAGATTCTGTACTAAGAACTACACTTGATAGATAGAAAAAGAGATTTATCTTTATTTTTTGCAAATACAAATGCAACTATAGAGGATGATGACCACTAATAATGAATATATAAACTGTAACATGTGACGTGGTGTAGGTTGGTGATGAGTTTTGTAAGTATTATTTTGACTGTACTGAGCACTTGCTTCAGTATCCATTCTAGTAGTGGCGTGCACAGTTTTAAAATAGGGTAGGCAAAAAATATTAATTTCCCTTTTTCACTGCCGATGCAGCCTCATTGTATCAACGAAGAGTAAAACCTTATTACCTCAATAAAAGGAAGATTTTAAATAATCGTCTGTTACTTCCTATATATATACACCTCTTAAACAACTTTTACAACAAAATATCAATAATATTTATAAAAAAAGGGATTTTATATATTAATTCACTAATAAAAAATAAGTTTCACGTAGTTTTAAATGTTAATTACGCCAGATGAACCTATAGCGTCTTAAAATATGCAATTGTAAAATACTAGTTAAATAAAAAAATATTAAAGAATAACTACAAATACATAATAGGTGTTTTATATTGAATAACGATATTTATACTATTGTCGTCATTTCGCTCGTCACTGTTATTAATATTTGATAATGAAATGATTAGTTTTATAATTTTATTCAATATAGGACTACTTTATTATTATTATGCAGTACGGTAGGGTAGGCCTTTTGCCAGTATGGAGTGCACGCCACAGCATCCTAGAGGACTTTTAAATTCAAACAAATACAAGAAGACTTCGAAAACACTTTACATTTGACCATCATTGTAGAGTTTCAAAAGTGTTAGGTCAAACAAGGCTATTTTTTGTACCAATCAAAAATCATCATCATATCAACTGTCACAGAATAAACAACATTGCTTAATGAGTTATATGATTTGAACCTGACACATAACTATATGTATGCATATCACTTAGTGAAATGATATTGAAGTTATTTATTTTGTGTATACGAGAAGATATTTTGTTTGACATTTATTGTATTTAGAAAAAGATGTGTTTTCAATTAATATATCCAGTAGAAAAAATATAATACTAGGAGAATATTACAACAAAAGTATTTGAGTATTATTATATTTTTATGTACCTCTAAATCACTTAATTCTCCAGTGAATGGAACACCTTCACTGACCATTGCATTACGTAAAGCTGGTTCTGCACCCCATGAGGATGTGTAGACAAAAGAAATCTTTTTACCAATCATTCCATTTAAATGATCCTGAAAGGCAGCAGATTTATTAAAAATGGCACATCTTACCAACTACAAGCCTAATTAAATAGAAATGATGTATTGTTTTATTTTGTCATTTCAAAAATATTAAGAGATGAGTAGATTGAGGGGAAATCAACGAGCTCCACAATAATGTTTTCAATCATAACTTTTTCAATTATCTCACTATAGGCTAATTTTCCCATTGGCTTTGTAATAAGAAATTTTCTTTGAAAATATCTCAGTAGAAGGCTTTTACCTCAATTTTTTCTTTTCTACTTCGGTAATCAGGTATTGGTTCCACATAATCCTTGCGTGTCTTATCACGTCTTGCAATTTCTCTCTAAACATAAATGTTTTTGTCATTTTTTAAATGTGAAACTACAAGATGAATAAGTCATAGAAATATAGGGAGTAGTTAAATTAATAATTTTAATTACTAGACACATAGACAATGCAGCATCTGCTTCTTTCCGCTTCATGGGTCTATAATATATTCTTTCTTCCTTTGGTTGCTGAGCATCTAAACTTTCTTGTGTTAATTGAATTAATAGCTGGAGTTCTGCTTGTAACTCCACTAAGGATTTCTTTTCTTCAGGATCATTGCTCAAATCAAGACTTTGTTGAACTGTCTGTAACTAAAAATATAAAAAGTATTTAGAGAAATAGGCTAGACAAATGAAATATTTCATTTGTAGAGAAAATGTAGTAATAGCTTGTCCAAGAGTACAGTACAAAAGAATAATTTAAATTTTAATGTTCACTGATTTACCTGATCCTTGTATTGAGAAATAGAAGATGCTAAATTTTCCATAGTTATTCTCTATCAATAACCAATATACAAAACCTGGAATTTTATACTACTCCATGAACTGAAACTCACAAATTTTTATGTAAAGACAATATACTTAATATAGATTTTAAATAACTATAGTTCGCTTCGTAAAGTGAACAATATATATAATATTGCAATTTCACAATTGCCACAAATTAACTTTCTTATACTAAGTCTGAATTCTTCAATGTACGCACCTACTCAGTTCAGCTGCTCACTGCTAACTGTTCAGACTTCAGAGAATAAGTTTCTCCTGAAGTCTGTCAGTTGGACATAACTAGTCATCACTAAACACAAAAGTAACTACTACATAATAGTTTCAATGAGTATAAAAGTATTAATATTAATATTATCGTTTATTGTCAATACATAAAATAGTTTTTTGTAAAATTCGATATTATAGAAATGTAATAAAATTTGAAACGTAGTTAGTAGTTTTTTACATTTCGTTACTTGCGTATTGAGTGCATTTGAGTTATGCCCACTTTTGCAATATTATAAAATTTTATTAATACAACCCATTTTTATGTATTAAAATAACGACGTTACAATTGCCTATTATTTTTGGCACATCTCTACAAAAATAAAGAGGAGAGCAGGTGTCAGGTGACAACTCAGAAATTAAAAGCAAAGAGTTATTAGCCAAAGAGTACATTACATTTTATAGAGTTGGAAACTTGTCAATTATAATTACGTATAGTGTTTTCCTATTTATTTCGATGAGCAAACATTTAAATAAGAAAGGGGCCTGCACATATCAGTGTGATAAGATAATGGGAGGTTTTTAATGACAATTATTATTCAACAAGTATTATCAATTGTCGTTCTGTAGTAATTTTATAATCCGGTACATTAACGTCCTTGTTTTATTAGGTATCTCTTAAAGTGTATATCCCTCAATATATATTTCATTATAGTAATATTGTATACGTGTCAGAAGCCCTTGAGAGCAATTTTAGTGAATAGCAGTGCTGCAATGTTAACCGGAGTAAACATACATATTTCTGATTTAATTCTTTATTATTTCATACAATTATTTGGAAGCAACTTGCTTGAATCAAATTGAAAAGTAGATTGAGTTCAAGTCTGAAAATATCTTCTACAAATAATTAGGTATATACCCTACTTTCCATCAAACAACATTCGAGGGATCAGCTTAAATGAAAAAAAGAGATTCATAAACAAAGTTTATTTCATTGTCTAATAACATTAGATGCTATAATTCTACAACTGTTGTCCATAAAATAAATTTTGTTGAGTGATATGTTTTAGTCTGTATCTGGGATAGGATAGGATAGGACTAACAATTCCGTTTTATAAGGGAATGTTATTTCATTAAATACATTTATTATTCTTAATTGAAATGCTATTAAAATCATACTAATCACTAAAATTAATATGAAGCATTATCATTTTTCATCATTTAGTGCTTCTATTGTTATTTTTTTTATGACTTTTGCAACAGTATTCTTTATTAATGTACCTGAATAGGTATCTTCATCATTAAACTGTGTTGAAATTGTTTGAAAAGTATTATTCATAATACTTTTGAGTTTGTTTGTATAATCATCTCTGTCTGAATAGTTTGTTAAAGTTTGGACATTTTCATTAATGTTACTCAAAATCTCATTTTTATTGCACAAGTCCTTTTGAAGATTAATGATTTCTTTTAATAAAGTTTCTTCATATTTCTTATATTTTTCTTCAGTTTGTGATATTGTTTCCCTAAGTTCTTCCATCTTTTTTAACATTTCAGTATCATTTCTGGACTCATAACATATTTCAATATTATTGACATTGCCTGTTTCTGACACCAAACTCTCATCTTTAATATCTTTTGCAAATAATAAATTACAATCAAACCCTTTTGATTTAATGAATTTTTCATATGTTAAAATTTTTGTTTCATATTCATTTAATAGTTTATTCACAATCTCATTTTGTTGATTGCATTGGTATGTTTCTAATCCTCTGAAGGATGTTTTGTCATATAACTTATCAATTTTGTCTGATAATCTATTGATATTGATTCTTAGTTCACTATTACTTATTCTTTGTTCAGAAATAAATATGCTTATATCATTAGTATTTGATTCTTTAATTATTACATGATTCATGTTATCAATTTTCTTAGTGTTAGATGCATCTAGTTTAATAGGTAAACAAATTGCAGAATTTTCTCCCTCGTCTATAATATTTGATACAATTTTATTTGCTTCTTGATGCACATTTGTTGATACACTCCTTTCAATAGCATATCTTTTTGGCAAGTTTTTAGGTTTATGTCTCAGTACTGGTGCATGATCATAATCATTAGTATCTGAAGAATCTGTTGATTGCATTGTGACATTTTTATTCGATGGCAAAACTGATTGACCCATTGTTGCCATTCTTCGCAAAATAGAATCTTTATTAAGCTTTTTATTAACAGAGGAATCTGTATCACTTCCCAAATTCTCTTTTAAAATCAGTGTAGATATATTGGTTTCTTTCTCACAAGAAATATCATTATCTGTAGAGATTTTAAAATTCACCTTTAAATTTTTCAAGTGGTCAACAAGATTTGTAATTTTACTACCTGATGCACAAATAAGCCAATATTTTTTGAAATTATCATAGTAAGATATGCTCACATCTTTCTTTAAATTGACAACAAATGTTGATGATATAGTAGCCAATGAAAGTGTATTTTTTTCTGAAGTATAAATGATTAATTGATGAATATCATCTTTTGCTGCTTTGATTAAAGCAAGACCCAAATTCTCTCGATGATTATACTTATTATCCAACCTGCAAATAATCAATAATAAACTTATCTCCTATATCATAAATTTCAATAAAATAGTTTGAATAAATTTTTATAGCTTAACTTTCCAATTAGCAAAAAGTTTTTCATTCTGAGGGGCTCATTTTCATCTGATTAAATAAAATTCTATTCCAATGTGTAACATATCCATATTTTTTATAAATACCAGTATAGAATACTTACATCTTTAATAAACTTACCATTCATATGCTGTTACTGAAGTTGCAAAAATACACTGAGGTGTTTGTGTTGTATTTATAGTTTCAAGAGTAGTTGTGGTACTTTGAATAGGTGGAACTGGAACTTGTGGGATATATTTTAGCGAGGCATTTTCTACATTTTCATCAGCCTGTGTATTGCTAAATATTGTTGCCAATGATGTGCTTAAATTATAGAAAATGGCAAACTAATATACTTATTAAAAGATATATACAATATTTAATTGTACTCTTTTATTATCAACTTATGAACTACAGAGTTTAATTTTGATACAACCACTGGAATTTGATTTAAAATTGTCGTCTATGATTTGATCTTATTGGTTGTTGGGTCTTAATACATGAGAAAATTTTAAATATTCCAGAATTACGTACCCTGGAGCTGGAGTAAATAAGTCCACGTCTACTTCATTCGTTTCTAGCATTATTACTTATGTTAATTCACTCTGATTCCTCTTAATAACTTAGCATCCAGTTGAATCAAAATAGTTTATACTATTATGATACACTTCTCCCTTTTTATTAATGCTAAGCTTTATACGGAAACGTATACAAAATCTCAAAATATATTAGTTACATATCAGTAAAAGCTTTTTAACAAATTGTAAATACAAACAAACTTTTTTAGCTAGTTGCCAAGTCAATAGTTAACGACAACACTATAAAATGTCAAAATGACAACTTACATGCAAGAGTAAGAACATTCTATAATTGCAGAATTCGAAAAATTACACAGATTATATCATATTAAGAATGTGTAAAATTTCATCAAAGTCTAATTAAGTAACAAATAGCCAAGTTCCCAAGACTGAAACATACAGTTCTATATAACATTATATATGAATATCGTAATATATAAAAATGGCGATTTATAAAGTTTAACTCTGTATATTAATTTGGATGTTATACAAATTACTGAGGTAGATAATTGATTTCAGGTAAACTGATAGATATGAGTTTAACAAAGAATTATGTAATTTGGAAATAATATTTATATACTCACATTTAAGACATTGACATTTTATGCTGACAGGGCTTATAACTTCATATAGTTAGATTTCAGCCTTCACAACTTCACACTTCATAGTTATTATTTTACTTGATTTTCCACACAGGTTTAGATAGTTATTTCATTTCATTTTTATAATATTTCACAATAGATAGTGATTCATTATCTACTTTCAATTATTTTTAAGTCCAGTTCAGTGTTCTATAATATCCTGTGATATTTTAAAGAAGTACGCACACAACACCATCATGCCAGACACATTCACGTGTATAACATGCCAAGTTCTCTTTAAATCTGCTGATTTACAACGTGAACACTACAAATTAGATTGGCATAGGTATAATTTAAAGAGGAAAGTAGCTGGTATTCCTCCAGTAACATTGGAAGAATTTGATCAGAGGGCAAAGGAACATAGAGAACAGGTTCAAAATGAAAATAGTGATGAATCCGAGTATTGCAAGTGTTGCTCTAAATTGTTCAATACAAAAAATGCATTCAATAATCATTTGAACAGCAAGAAACATAAATTATCTGAGCAGAAAAATCTTAACAGTGATAAACTACTTAATAAAAATGACGATGACAGTCATTCGGATTCTAATAGCTTTGTTAAGATTGAAAACAGACCTCGTATCCAAGAAGAAAAATTTGTTGTTGTCAAAGCTGATATTGAATGTGCCGATGAAGAAATTGAAACGGATTCAGAAATTGAAGAGGTTAAATATTATTTATATTTATATACACATATATATATAAATAATATTTATATATATTGAAATTATTATATAAAGTTAACTTTTTAATAACATTGTATAATGATTTCCTTTAATCACTAATGAACTAATGATATCTTTAGATTTTCATTCTGATATTTGTATTTCTTCTAGCTTGACTCGGATGAATGGGATGAATGCAGAATCAAAGGTAGCGATTCACTGATTAAACCTCAGGATTGCCTATTTTGCAATCATCACAGTAAGAATATGGTGAAAAATCTAAAGCACATGTCTGTTACACATTCATTTTTCATACCAGATGTGGAATACTGCACTGATCTTAAAGGTTTGCTGTTGTATCTAGGAGAGAAAGTAAGTTAAATATGCAGATTGAAGATTTTAAATTATGTAACTTTTTGACTTTTTAGTCAATATTATCTTTTACATAGTGTTGCTATTGGAAATGTATACATATTTTAAGTTAAATTATAGTACTTAATACTAAATAGTAGAAAATTACAGATTTCCCAAGGATTCATGTGTTTGTGGTGTAATGATGCTGGAAAGACATTTTATTCAATGGATGCAGCACAAGCTCACATGGTGGATAAAGGTCATTGTAAGATGCTACATGAAGGACTTGCTTTAGCAGAGTATTCCGATTATTATGATTATAGGTGATTAGATTTTAAAATATTCCTATGTATAATTATATCTAATGGATTGAAATATTGTGCAATATTTATTGTTGCATAATTTATTTATATGGATGTTTGAACACCAGTTTAAACTTTAGTTATTCAATTTACAGTTGCTTTTCATGTTTCAATGCCATTATGTTTATTTAATGTAATTTGTCTTGTTTTCTCATTTTTCATTACATTTATTTAGTGCATTTGCTATGTAATTAAGTAATTATTACTTTTTCATAGTTGAAACTTAAGTTAATGTTGCTTCTAGTTCTTCATACCCCGACCATGAAGAAGGAGATGAAAACATGGATATAGATGAACCAACAGATGAGCCAAAGACTTTAGACACAGACAACTTCCAGCTAGTGCTGCCATCAGGTGCTGTTATCGGTCATAGGTCTTTAATGAGGTAGGTCACTGCATAGCTTTTTTTTAACCTGTATCGAAAATATTTCTATATAATAGTTTCTATGTTGTTTTATGTGATGTTACATATAGTTAGTACTGTAACATTATGTGTGGAGATATTACTGGATGTAAGCATTCATTTAATGTTGCTTTTTAGACAGTTGTGAACGGGTTCAGCTTAGTTTACTGACTTTAAAATAATGTGTTTCCTAATTCGTTTATTGTGGTTTTTTAGTTGTTAGTAAATCAATGTATTTTTTATTTCAGATATTATAAACAGAATCTACCTGCTAGCACTGAACTGGTAGTGAAGAAATCAGAACGCAAACTGCATCACTTGCTAGGAGTTTACCGCGCTCTGGGCTGGGCTCCCAAAGAACAAGCCGCTGCTGCTAAGTATGTGTTTATCTTCGTTGTATAACTTTTAAACAGTACTTTTTCTATCTTAAAACAACTACAAAGCCAAAAATATTTCAGAATTTCTTTCTCCATAAAAGATTGAATTCTAAATTATGAATATTTTTTTTTAACTACATTAGCTACTTTGTATTGAGAATAAATAATCAGTAATTGTACAATTCATTACAATTAATATATTTAATATCTGTTACTTTATCAGAGTACTTAGCACAATTAATGTTGTTATTTTTTCCTACTGATAAGTATTGTGGTTCATGTACATATTATTAATTATATCAAGCAAAAACATTAAATGGCACATATATTAAACAAAAACATTAGATATTGTCTAAAATGTAGCAGTTACGATTCCATAGCCGGACAGACATACAAGGGGCTTTGTGACAGGACAAAAAATGTGTAACCAATTGCTTTAATTTCAGGAAAGCACGTGACATACATTTCATGAAGCGTGTACAGGCTAGATGGCAAATGAAGATGTCTATGAAAAACAACAAGTTCCAGAAACATTATCGACCTCAAGTAAATTTCTAGGCATTCGTAGATTATTCTATAATCGTATTGTGCTATTACAATTAGAAATCTTAAAACGCGTGACCTTAAAATTATCTATTATAGTCATTTTTGTAATGCTTTAGATACAGGAAAATTCTTCAAAGGCAAACATACAGTAAATTATCACTTCTTTTTAATATTGTTTTTTAATAACCTTAATGTATTTCCCCTCAAGTAATCATATTTAGCAAAAAAATATAATTATAGTGACTATATATATCAACGCTAGGTCAATATAGACGGAATTTATGGGTTTTTAATGATTTTCTGCTCTTGAGAAAAAAATTCTGTTTTAAGACATTCTATATAGTGTTGATTCATTTGGCAATAAATTATTTCTATGAACTTATTTTTGTTAATTCAAAACATGTTTTTTGTTTTCCAAAGAATTTTTGTAATTTCGTAGGCTTTGAATATAATTTAACCTATAAAGTAACACCTGTTCATTATTTAAACATGCTTGCTATATCGTCATCATTGAGCAATAAGATCGCACACTATTTAAAACAACAATAGATTTAAAAAAAGCTGTATGAAGTATTTTTGAAATTGTTTGATATGAATTATGTAAATACTGTACATTGCAATAAAGCCATTCCAAACCTGGATAAACGATTTTTATTTTCAACTTTATGATAGAGAAATGTATACATTTTTTTTAAATGGTTAAGAGAGCATTATTTTTATCTTTAAACTAGCTTCTGCCATTGGCTTCGCTCGCGTTCTTCTTGATTTTTACACCTTGGGTTTACACATTATTGGACTTTTAGTAAGGATCCCTAATTTATTTGAAAAAATATATAGCCTATAGCCTTCCTTGATAAATGCGCTATCCAACATTGAAAGAATTTTTCAAATCGACCAGCGGTTCCTGAGATTAGCGCGTTCAGACAAACAAACT
>JAOSYY010000009.1:2580668-2603788 GCA_025727935.1 Hebomoia glaucippe | reverse complement strand
GTTTGTTTAACATATTTATTACATTAATATCGAATCTCGCATCGTGGTGTTTCTGCTTTTGGCCACTAGTCGAAAATAACATTTTTAACGTCCAAGGTTATGTTAACATACATAGTATACAATATATTAACATAAATAATTTGTGTAGAATTTTTAATTGGATATAATTTTGAGTTTACTTTTCCATAGTGTTAATATGTGACTTCTTCATTTTAATATACTTATATTTTTTCTTATACATAGAGTCGTCGATCTGACTACCTTGGTCCAAGGTCCATGGTATTTTTACTGGCCGCGGATCTATGGACACACTTATTTTATAAAGAGGAAAAGCATTTATTTTCCCCTGAAACAAATTTGAGATGATTTTCGATAACCTTTCGTTCATTATATACTTAGACTCAATGTTTGAAATTTTTGAAAAGTACTTTTCAGCAATATCACTTATGCCATCATCTTCTATGCTTCTTTGTTTTGCGTCTAAACAGTCGCTTGTTTTCAACGAATAGGCAAGTAACTGAAAGAAAGCCGTTTGATTATTTGTTATCTTCAGATTTAGGTAAGGCCTAGATAAAGTAAGTTAAAATATAAATAAATAAAAATATTTAGGCATATTTTGTTAGGTGAAAAATGTAAAGTAGTACGTTTTGATAATATTCAAAGAATAATTTTTAATCTAGATATATTATTAATATAAAATATAAAAACATACCACCGATACCAACAATTTTAAAAATAGATTATACATTTATATATGTATATGATATAACTGCGAGTTCTTATCAATTTCTCTTTCGCTTATTGTTATTTACGTCACTGCGATAAAATGTAACGCTAATTGGCAATAGGCCATGCAAGAACTGAATAGGAAATACAAATCAAAATAAAAGTTATATTCAAAAGTAGGTATTTAATTTATTGTTCATAAACAATACGTACCAAGTCATATAATAATAGTAAAATTTGAGTGAAAATTTTACAGATTATATTATGTTGATGCATAGGAAATCGAAATTAATTTTGATTATGATGCGTTTGTACAGGTAAGTCGACTACACCGCGTGGACTTGTCCCGCGTCTTGAAAATCCTAACGCGGCTTTTAAAATGCAGAGCCCGGCTTCAATTGTCCTTTTCCTATCAGAGTCGTTTCCTATAGCCGGATTTATTTCAACGAGGTCCAGTGCTCGCAAACGACCCGTCGAATGAATAATCTCCATGAGTTTGATTGCTTCGCGCAAAGTTAAACCGCCTCTCACTGTTGCAAAAAGAGCACTATGTAGTCATTAAAGTAAAAAAATATGAAGTTGTCAATGATTCATTAAGTTTTGTGATTAGTTACCTGGAGTTCCAGTGCTAGGTGCTTCGAGCGCGTCTAAAGAGTCGATATCGAAACTTACATGGATAGGTTTTTTCTTTTCAGGATCCAAAGAATGGAGAATGTGGTTTATTGATGTTTTTATCCCATGCCTGAAAGGATTTTTCAATAACAAATATGGCCATCTAATATGTATAAAGTAGATAGAAATATGAATAAGTAATGTATTGTTGACATATTTATTTTTACTTTACGAATGGATAAATTTAATAAGAAATCAATAATTAACTAGTATAGTTTTTATAATACATAGACATTAAATAATTTAGAGTTAAGGTGATGGTTAGATACCTATTTACAAAATGTAATACTAATCTCTCGTAAATAAAACTTACTCCTCTATATCCTCCATAGCAAATGTGGGAACTTGATATTTTTCAATAGCTAATCTTTCATAGTGGTCAACAGACCTAAGACCGATGTAACCGAGGTTTCTAATTGAAAATCTGAAACAAATCTATTTATTTATCTCAAAAACATATAATTATACATTAGTCACTTCGCAATGTTACTGTTTGAAATTTATATAAGTAAACCGTTTTGTCTTAGCAAAAGCTTATTTAAATTGTATTTTTTGTCAGTTTGCTAACCCGAAATCTTAGAAACGACATAACATATGAATGTGAGATTTTACAAAACATACATTTAAGTTCCTTTAGTATTTTAGTAATCATACTTAAAACGTTTTATTCTAAAAGAAAAATAGTTTTCAATATTTTGCCTGCCAAAGCTGCATGTGTATCTAGTAGCGCAAGCTCTTAAAAGTGCAAAATTTAACTAGTCCTTCCTTTTGCTGTAATAATGTAGAAAATGTTGAAAACTTAAAATAATTAAATCGGTAAGATCTATCTTACTGAGATCTATCTCAAGTTATTGTGGGAACAAGGGAATTGAGATTAATTTTTATATACTATATATAAATAATTGTCATTACTTGGGAACTTGCCAGTCCATAGTAGGAAGGTATGGCCAGTAGTCGGAGAGTTCTTTGACAAGCAGCGCCACCGGCATGCCGTGCACTGAACCTGACTCGGAGGTCTTATTTGTGTTGATGTCAGCGTGGGCATCTACCCAAATTAGGATCATATCTTCGTTTATGTTATAATGGCCGTCAACGGTACCTTATAAGAAGTAAAACGCTCAATAAGAGTACGTTAATAAACTCGAAAAATAAAAAAAATATACAGCTGCGGTTACTGAAAGGAACCTTGTAAAAAGATTTCCAGTGTATGAAAAATTAAACAACGCGTTGCTTAAAATCCGAATATGATAAAAAGTTAAAAGATTCTTATTAATTTAATTATTAAATACAACGCAGTGAGAAATGCACTGAAGCCAACTTTACATGTGCACATACGATCCTGTCAAATTACGAAAGGATTTAAAAAATATTAAGAGCTCAGCGATAAACAGTTATTAACATTTTTTATCTCTATATAACGTGTGTAATATATAACTACCATTACGTCTTCCATTAATTATTAATTATCTCCTATGACTGACGTATACGAAGGCGGTTCGAGTGAATCAGCAGTTGCGAACTGCGAGTCAGCTTTGGCTGCTAAGTACTTCGATAATGGAATGTCACCTCATGTACCAGCTTGACGCATTTTAACGCTAGCTGCGTCATTATGTTTCTCATAGATATGTCACTTTCTAATATGAAAAAGAATCGCCAGTCACTAAGTTTGACAACATCAAATGTTTTATATTTTCCAATGGTAAAAAGTAGGTGTGATTTGAAAGGCATTAGTTAATATATTTTATACAATATGTTTCTAAAATAGATGCGTTAAAAATAATAAGAAACAGGCTTTTAGTATTTGTCTGCGTCATTGGGATAGTTTGCTACATTACCATATTATAGAATTGTTATCTGAACATAAACATACATAAATTTGAAGTATACTTGGGGTGATTAAATTATATTTAAAATTCCCACACGCATAAACGTATCATATTTATATAAAAAGATATGATTTTCATAAAAGGATGTATGCTCGTGAATACATAATTGCTAAAATTTTCCATTTTACTGAAAATCAATTCAAACTTATTAGGTGCTCTTTCTAAATTCTTTCCACTACCCACGCTTGATAATACCATTGCGGGGGCGAAGGCATGTAGAAAATTCTCCGCCTACGCAAATATAGCAGGCATTGGAATAAAGAATATCAAGAATATGAAATAAACTTTGTCCAGATCTTATTGATGGAAAAGTCGTGAAGTGCGCGTTTCGACTTCAGTCTTTGAATATCTGAATGCTTAAAATGAAATAAGTATGGTGACAACAAATTATTGAATAATTAATATTGTCATGTGAACCTCAGATTGTTTGCTGATGACATATATAAAAAAGTATTCACGTAGTCGTCCATTTATGCACGACAAGTATTCTAAATAGTGTAACATAAAATATATGTAAATTGTAGAAAAAAGTTTACTCATTAAAAACGCTTTTAAAATGGAAAAGAACCGTACGAAAGTTTTAAAAATGTCTCTATTTACAGATATTTTTGTAGGATGTAATGCTTTTAAATTTTAAATACGTTTAAATTTCAATAGATACACAAACCTTTTAAAAGATTTTAATGTTTAAAGTCCTTCGTCTTTGGAATACTGTTACATGAAATGAAGCGATAAAAGATAATTTTTACTATTACCACTAGAATTGTTTTGTATGAAAAATTGCAACGTTATTGCATAGATCTATTTATAAATTTTCTTAGGTACAAACTAAAATTCAGTATTAAGGTATCATCTCGAATTTTTCAGTTAAAAGCTAACGTGTCCAATTTACGCGTTTTTAGCTTATTTTAGTCTTTTATAATTATCCGGAGTTTTAATATCAGTATTACCTACTCCTATAGAGTGGTCCCCGCCAATGGTGACGACAAGTCTTCCATCTTTAAGTACTTGTGATACTTTGCTTGATAAGTTCTTGTTACATGCAGAGACAAGAGGCAAGCATGCCATATTATCTACAGTGGCGTCCTCATGACTGGCTGGTATTTCTATATCCCCATAATCTTTAACATCGAGCCCATCTGATGACAAGAATTACCATCGAATTTTTAGAAATTCTAACACTTTAAAGATGATTACTATCGTAATAACCCCAGAAAGAAATGTAATGAATGCTGATGTAAAGAACATGAAATAAAAAAATTTGCACTAACATTCATTGTATTTATTGCAAAAATCAAAAATTCGTAATGAGAAATTAATTTTATTTGTGTTACAGTTGTTATAGAGGAGAGTTTAATACATGGGTTTTATATCGTTTTAAAATAGAATAGAAATTTTTACGTAAAGAAAAGCTGAAATAAAGCAAAAATGAAGATTCAACAACATACCAATTTCTTTTAGTTGTTTCAATAATCCTGCGGATCTCATCGCGGCCGGGGCAACACTTACGCCATATTTTTTCTGGCCTTTCTCGAATGGTACACCAATTACACCAACTTGCTTTAAAGGTTCCCATTTCTTTGCTTGAGACATACTCCTCACAAACACCTTCACGATATTCATAGTTACAGATGTTTTATAATTGTTACCAATAGTATTAATAACAAAAACGTATTGATTGTACGCTACTGTACTATTAAATCTCTTGTTCTTAGCGTTATCTCGATGCAAGTCAAAGGTCTCTTTTTATGAATATCACTATAATATCTTTCGTTTAAACAAAATAGCTTCTCCGTATATTTTTTATCATTAGCTTTAAATAATTACAATTTATAAAACACTCACCTTGTAAAGACAGCTGCTTAGCTTGAGTTGCGATAGTTTTAAATGAAATTCACATGTGGAATGTTTCGTAAATTAGTTTCTCTATTCATAAGCTTTGCGAGAAATGTGTGTAATAAAAGCATTGCTAATTTTCATTTGAAAATTATCGAATAGATTGTATCATGCTAATTACGGTAGGTTTTATTTAAAGGAGAAATATTATTAGTACGTACTTAATTTAATAATGAGTAACATGAGCACAATATAAATCTTACTGTTGCAAAATGTTAGAATTCCATTACTTCGAAAACCATATAGTTCTTTTGCCTGAGTTTTTTGAATCCATGGTAAGTATGGGCTTATTATAGTAAAAACATTGTATCGGATACCGCCCTTCAGTCTTAACAAGCCAGTTGGTAACGCAGATATGCCAATAACTTCATTACCATAAAACACTGGACCGCCTTCACCGAAAGGTAGATCATACGTTAGATCAACAGACGATTCTATTCCACAAATACAATAGTACCATTTTGGATTGGAACATGCTACTTGATGATAAATTTGGTGATGCAATATTGTTACGTTAAAATTTCTAATTCTTCCATATCCAAATGTAGAGAGCTTTTTATCCCTCAATTCGGATTCAAAGTAGTTTCCTAAAATTGCACTCTCTGTGAAATATAACAAGATCGGCTCGACAGTAAAAACAAGAGCAATATTGCTGTGCATACGAGTAACGTTACGAGTTCTCTGTTGAAGTTCAAAAGTATAATCTTCGTGGGCTTTAGTAAATGCAATTTTGTAGATGTTGTTCTTGTGGGTTGTTTGTCCTGCTATAGCGCTTCCGACTACAACAAACATTGGCTTTGGGTGTACACAAGCGCCAGAGGTTAATATAGAGCGATGATTAATAATAACTCCCGTACATGTATAATTTTTGGTATTATTTAATAAGGCCACAATGTATGGATGTTCCTCAGCCAATAATTCTATTACCGTCCAATCGTAAAAATTAGTTTCTGTTTTAATTAACGTTTTATAGGCACTTAAAAACGATGTAAAGAAAATAATTGTTACCAATTTATATACTAGATTCATAGCAATGTGTTTTACATTTAAAATATGTTTTTAATTCCATGAAGGGAATATTAAATTAATTGGCTTACAAAAGGCTCAGCAATGCAATGATTCATTACTCTTGACTGACGTGACAGATTCAAAAGAATATTATCTATTTTTTTCTTGAATAAGGCGTCACTCTATACTTTATTATAGTCTGCGTGAAACTAACAAATATAATATTTTTCTGAATAAAACTAATATGCCGGCGTTACGTCTAAATGTTATTAAATACGTTTTTGTTATCGGTTTGTTTATGTTTTGTTATAAAATGAAATAGCGAGGTTTTAAATCTGTGTTAAATTAATAAAAATAGTGTCTCGTCATTGGATTGACACTACGATGAATCAGTCTGTTGAGTGAAGGTCTACTTAAGCCACTGACACAAGTGCTGTGCTTTATCTTTTCGATCGCGCGCGGACGCTTTAAGACCGTCTTGTTGACCCAAGCAAAATGAGCGAGTGGCGTTAGTAATTTAACATTTGCTTCAAAAGCTATATCCAAGAGTTGTTGAAACTTGAATAACCTCAAATTAAGAGCCGGAAAAAATATAGATATCGTCGCCT
This sequence comes from Hebomoia glaucippe, assembly GCA_025727935.1. Taxonomy (NCBI): domain Eukaryota; kingdom Metazoa; phylum Arthropoda; class Insecta; order Lepidoptera; family Pieridae; genus Hebomoia; species Hebomoia glaucippe. Next base: position 2,596,992 of record JAOSYY010000009.1, on the reverse strand, counting down.
TAATTTTATATACAGAAAGTAATAATTTTAGGTTATAAGTATGATAAGCTATAGACCAAAAAAATTAGTGTCATAATAATTGCAATAGATTGACCAGTAACTTGAATTTAGTTATAAATTGACAACAAAATATAAAAAAAACGTTACATTGTTCTTTTGTTTCTATTTACCAAGTAAATATTTTTTAATACTTGCTATTTAACAAATTGGTGCCATGAAAATATTTTAAAATAAAAACACACATCGTTAAAATCTTTCAGCTCACCTTGAATAATGTATGAAAGTAATTTTTGCAGAATTAAGAGCTTACGATCTTTATTGTGACATTGTTTGAGATCGAGCGTATTTCAATACGTGTTTCGAAAAAAAATACACTGTATTATGCAAAATAACGTTGTACAGATATTGCGGAGGTAACCACAGAAGCTCATCAGTTGCCACGTCCCTAATACTCGACTCGACAATCTTATTATGTATGTTGGAAGATTTGCGGTCTCCCATGAGAAGCTTTCATTCGAATGGGATAATAATAAGTAACGAGGGTTGCCAACCGGATGATAAAATTGCAACCTTATTCAAAGCTACTTGCTGTATATATCGATTCAACGCTGATCTCCTATTCATAAAATGATCCAGGACACACTACGTGACGTAAATAATTTCATATTTATTGTATATTTATACGCAATTTTACGAGACGTGATTTCGTAAAGAATTCAATTGAGGACTAGGGTGTATAGTTAATCTAATACTATAAATTCACTACAATATGAGTGCCATTTTGAGATCTCAGTAACATAAAAGTTATTAAAATTATTATGTTTAATTTATTCTTTTTGAATAATTTTGTCATTACAGTAGGACTAATTTATTAATACACCGATAAACTTAAAACGAAATCCTTATTTCATGCTAACCCTGCAGCATAGTGCTCCCCGTGCTAGTATTATAAATTCAACCAATTACTATACAAAAACAAGTTCTGAAAGTTACTAAAAAGTTTTAATAAAACATACAGCCTAAAAACTCCTTTGAATTTTCTCATATTTTAATATGGTTAATAAATTCCTATTTTTACGTGATTTATATAATCTATTCTTTGGAAGATGCTAAATCTCAGCTATAAATTTACACTTCGTAGTCATAAACCCAGTAGATACCAAAAAGAACTCCCCCGAGTGTTGTTTGTTAGGAAACTATCTCGAAGGTATTATAGTTTTGTATACGCTATGCCACAAAGTAACTGTATCTTTATATTGAAGGGAGAATTGTATTTCTTTTTGTACTTAATACATTTAGCTTTTTAATTAGTTTTGAATAACCATATTGATATACTAGCTGACCTCGCAAACGTCATTTTGTAAGTGTAGGGGTGGGCCACCCTTAAAATTTAGGGGGAAGAATAACGGATGTTTTTAATTCACAGACCTAATGGATATGCACACAAAATTTCACGAAACTCAGTCGAGCTATTTCAGAGGAGTTTAATTACAAACACCGTGATATGAGAATTTTATAGGTATATTAGATCATTCCTTACTAATATTAAAGACGCTAAAGTGGTGAAAGTAAGTATGTATGGATGTTTGTTACTATTACACGTGAAAATTACTAATGGAATTTAATTAAAATTTATAGAAATTTAGCCTATATATCAGAATAACGCATAGGCTATAATTAATAACGATATTGTGATACGGGTGAAACCGCGAGCTACCGCTAGTATTCTATAGCTTTCACTTCAATTTTCACATACGGCTAAGTGTAGCCCCCTCAAATATATTTGTTGTAAAAGTATCTCTTATTATTAGTGTAATCAAAAGATCCTTGTCTATATTATGAAATATGGCTAAAAATCATCTTGATCATATCAGTTTTCAACCAAAAAAACAGTATAAAGCTTTGAGAGCTACAATGCCACGGACAGACTTAAATAACATCTTAGCAAGTATTCAACTAATATCACATTTTATTTTTATTTGCCAGCATATAGGAATATTATGTATCGAATGTTCCCTCGATTTGAGGTGTACAGGAAAACGTATTTAGAAAAATGTAGCAGTATTACACATTCTGTTGTTGACACTGTATCTGAGTGGTCTTAATAAGAATCATACATGTTTCATTGAGGACTCGTGAAGGCTTTCATTCTAGTGGCCTTGGTAACGCTTTGGGCGTTGAGTGAGTGAGGGCACTTACTTCACTTGCAAGTAGTAGTTGTAAAACAGTTTAACAACGTAATTAAGTACGGCAAACTTTCAATACTAGAAAACTGTCCAAAATTAGGATATAGAGTAGAATCAATTATAAGTAGAAAAGTCATGAAGTGCTGACCGCCTGTCGACTTCAGTCTATGAATTGCCAAATACACGAGATAAAACTAAAATAAGGTCGGTAGCATAATGTCACTAAATAACAAACGATGTAATGCGGCTAAGGTCTTAAAGTTTGCATCGCGTCTCCTAAATCTCCGGGTCTAGGAGGTATCCATGGGTTACAGAAAACGCTTACCACTAGATCAACTGTATGCTAGCTTATCTTCCCATCTTATATAAAAAATGATCTTTGAAATTTGTTGCTTTGATACTTGAAGCCTGGCCCTCATACGATATAGTAATAAAATAGGCCGAAATTTATATGACGTTGTTTTTAACCCCCTTATATATTGATAAAATAAATATAATAATAAATGTTATATTTTGTTAAAACAAATATTTATGTCGATTTAGCTAATAAAATTTGTAACATAATCCGCAGATATATATATACGAAAAATACATATTGCAATAAGGTCCTAAAACGTCAACTCCACTAGCACCTCTCGTAAAATTTTATCGTGTTCTGCGCAGCAATATTCGCGCAAATGTTTAGTGGCTCGTTATCATTTACGCACACTAATTCGATACATCTACTTTAGTGTGACAATATACGTGGCTTAAAATTACTGCGATTTAATACTTTAAAAAATAAGTCTTTTGAAGGTCAATATCTTAGATCTTGCAATGTAGAGACACCTGATTTGTCTTGTCATATAAGCTTAAAGAATACTGCCTGAAAACATATAACTGTCGAAGCCACTGTGGCTAGTAATGGATTCCTTTTAAAACAAATCTATTGAAGGAATTACATACACGAACCTTATAAATAATAACTATAATTAAGACTAATATCTCCTGTGTGTGTAGTTCGGATAACATCATAATACTTTGATATTGTACCATATAAAGTAATTACGCATTACGGATATTAAATAAAGGAAGATAGAATAGATAGGTATATGATTAAATCCAGATTTATTTTTGTATTTCACTTTTGTGCAGAAAGTCACGACTTACACTACCATACTCTATCATAATACGAGAAAAACTAAGTAATTATTTCCTTCAAGATAGTCTATAACTTTTTATTTCCTTAAAAAAAGTTTCTATAAACGTTTGAAACATATCGTTTCTAAAATTGTGCAGATTCATTCTAATAAAGCAATACAACACAGATTTCATCATGTAATTTAGGCGAAGCACTGAAAAATGCAGACAGTTAAATGAAGTTAACTCGAAATTTTAGAGTATAACAATCTTTTTTACTCTAACGACATGGTTCACGGCATAGGGATGAGAGTGGTGTGCGGCAGTGTTCGTTCAAAAACTCATTACTTATATTCGCTATGCAAATTGCTTCAAGCTCCGTATTTCTGTAGACTAGCTAAAACAGTTTGCAATGTTCACTGACTTTTTCGATAGTAATTATAATCGGCAATGCAACAAGTTACATTTGATAGATTATTCTAACAAAAGTATGTTTATGGATTCTCGTAAATATACATCGTTCGTATTTTTACAGAAGGGATCTTCAAGGGTCTTGAAGATCCCTTCTGTAAGAACATTACGAAAAATAAGCGTAGGCATTATGACGATCTAAAAAGTTTAAATAATATGTGAAAAATACTTTACGTGTTACTGTCAAATGTCAAACAATAATATTAATAAAAATTTTGGTAGCATTGCTAAATTACAGTTATCTTGAATGGATAATCCCATTAGAGCGTAGTTTTTAAGTGAAAGTTCTGGTGCCTAATTGTTAAATAAAACACAAGTTCTTGAAGAACGAGATTTTTCCAAATTAACTAAAGGAATCTTTTAAATATATATAATATAGTTTATAATATCGCTGTTATACGACGAACAATAGAATCACAATTAAACAGCCTGCATGAATCTTTGAAAAATCTAGAACCTACAAGTAGGTCTATTCAGGTTCGGACAGTAATTGAATTCAGCTAACAATACGGCTCCGAGCAAATTAAAGAGGTGCTCATGATTCTCGCTTAGAGAATTCACATTGCGTCGGATAAAGATATGGTTGAAGCTCGGACTGCAGGTGAGAATAAAAAGCGGGGAATTTCTGAAGCAAACGAATGAACGTGAATTATGTAAATTCAAGATAAAGTCAAAAACTCCTTGGCTTATTTGAAAAGATTGCTCGGAATCGGAATATTTGAATGTGAAATCTACTTCGGTCCTGACTATTTCTGTGTCAAAAGTATATTATCTTCTGACAATTTAGAGCAAGGAATAATAAATCAATCTATAACTAAAATCATTGAATAAGAATAACTAAATAAACCACAAGTAATTCTTTCTTTAATCGTTCATTGAAACACAGTTCAAATGTATTAACTTTACGGGAAACGATAAGCTCAAAAATCCTTTACATTTATCCTTACTCTTCCAGAGGCTTATGTCAAGACTAAGGCCAGAGAGCTCAGTAATCCCTGCAAATTAGATTTATATTTATTTAGCCTCCACTCCTTAACACTACTATTAACTTATAGAAGATGCTAAATAGTATGGAAGACACCTTAAGTATTCTAAACAACAGAAATTGTGAATGTATTTATACCTATAGATTCATTAGAATAAAAAATAAGTTTAGTAAGGCGTTAGTTTGTGTAATATTTAACATATTAAATGAAAAATGAAAACTTATTCTTTATTGAAAAAAGTCGATAAATGACTCCGTGCCGAACATGTTCATTACATTCAAAATTCAGTCAAACCCGCAACATATATTACAGGTAAAGAGTTTCTCATTACCAAATGTTGTACATAAACAAAGTAGGGATCTGTCGGGATAAACGGGCGATACTTACTTTCAGATCCGGACGTGACCTAATCCCGCAAAGCCCGTTGAATGCTAGCACGGAATAATCCGAGAGTCAGGTGAGGCCGCTCCGTTCGACTTGAGGGTTTAAGCCAGAAACTTCTTAGAATATGCCGATGAAGTTTATTACTAAGATTGCTTTTCTACTTAGAGATACATTTCGAAGAAACAAGCAATAAAATCTATTCCTCAGCAATAAATTTTAGTAAGCCAAATCAATTTTTCAGCACCAAAATAGTTGCTATTGGAAAAGTGCTTGAGAAACACATCTATAACAATGTTCAAAATTTTCATTTTGCAATGTAGTTTGTTAAAGTACAACTTTTTATGAATAAGTTTCACAACTAATGTTGTGTTTCCGCCTAGTCGTTATCGTGAAATCACAAGTTCTGATAATCAAATTGGGGGTTATTTATACATAACCTAAAATTGACATTTGTATAATAACACAAATTTTAAGTAAGCTTTGACGACACTCTTTATAAAATAAAAAGTAAGTAACTTCAATATTACGTCAGTTTGTAAATAAAATAACGGTATCTAATTTGGCCCATTCGCTTAGGAGACATACAGCTATAAACATGCAGATATACCTACACGTCAAAATTGACTTTTTTTTGGGATTTAAAAAGAGTAAGACAAAATAATTTACATAATAGCCATGTTCTTGCAGCAAATGTAAACGATTTTGAAGTAACTACAACAATGGGAGCAGGTGCAAGAAATGCTCTGGAACTAAGCTAAGTAGGTGAAAGGCAGTTACAACTACTGTAAAATTTAAGTACAAGAATTTTCTACTTAAACTTTCAACTATGACGTTTAAAATATATACATATAACGCTGGCTTCGTAATTTCTAAATTAATTAATTAATAACAATGTCGGTTTTGAGCAAATTTAAAATTTTCGGATAGATGCCTTTATATTTTAAATATTGTTTTTTTTTAATTAGCTTCAAATTATAATACATACCCTCGTAGAAATACAAAACTAAGTTGGTTTTATATTATTCAAAGAAATATGAGGTTATGACAAAAATGTTCTTAATGTTAAACGCTAACTTAATTAAAAAATTATTACGTAATTGTATTAAATTAATCTTCGGTATCTAATGAGTGTATATAGTAAACGATGTACAAGAAATTATTAAATAAGTTTTAATTACATTTTCTTTAAATCAAATTATTAATTAATTTTGATTTCATTGTTATTAAAGGCCTTTGATGTCTCTTAATTTAATTGAAAGCAGTTTAGGTTTCTACAAGTGATACACAAAATGTCGGCGCCGTTAGACTTGATTTAAAAAATATTTTATTAAATTTAGAGATTTAATTATAATTATTGTAGCTATAGGTTATTTTTCACGTTTTGTCAATTACTGTTGGATGTATATTTCCTCCGTTTTCTAATAGTTGAAATGAATTAAAAAAATATTTAACAATACTGTAATTTACAACGGGTAAAGACATTATTTTGAAGTTTTTCAAACCCCATCGCAAAAAATATTATTAGCATTAAGATGATGAAAAATAACCATTACTAGATTTTAATATTTCATGATGATAAAAAAGCGATCCTTTTCTACAATTGTAGAACTTTTGCGTAATCACAATGATTATGGGAAGTTTCAGCCATTGATAAGGTATAACTTTCTTTTCGTTTAAAGTTTTACCAAAGTATCTAGAATAATTTATGCACGACGCTGATATAAAAGAAAATGTTTATAAGCTTATATTATTCCATATCTAAAATGACGAAAAACAGCAAGGAACAGGAAGCTTTAAATGAAATATATAAAACATTGAATTTGTGCGATTTTTGTACAAGAAAAATTGGTTTGACATTTCGTGCCACGTCTAAAGAGATTTTCTTAAGAAAATTATGGACGACGGCGTGGTTTCTATTCTCAGGTCTAATTTTGTTTCTTATGGTAGCAGGAGAAATCGCTTACGTCTTCAATAAGCTAGCGACTTCATCAGTTGTTGATTTTGTTGCTGGCTTGCACATAGCAGGCTACGACACTATGAGTAAGTATTTAGATGTAGAATATTAAATTTATCTAAGGAATATATAAACTAAACGATACTTGAGAAACTGAACGAAAACGTTTAAGGAACGTTTTAAAACGTCAAAAACTGAGTTTATGCAATATTATTTATGAATAAGACCTATTTATAGCGTTTCAATGAGCAGGACGTATTTGATTACAATTAAATATTTTATTATAAAAAAACGTTTAGAAATCTATAGATTAGAACCAAAACGGGTACTATAACGCTTCACGATCTATCTACTCGTGAATGTAGTACGTGACTCGAACGGAATAAATATAATTATTTTAAAATACTTCCCATTAATATCAAGATGAAAAGTTTACTAGTCGTAACAAAATAAATAGGTTAAATCACCCGGAAATTGACACATCAACTTAACGCAAGGTGTTTTTCCGCTACATCAACAAGCCCATCAAAAACCTGCATTTTTATTTCGTTATTTAAATTACCCAAGTTCAAAATAATTTTAAACAAAGAGTGAAACAATTCTTAATTCCCTATCTACAAAAGTAATATTACAAAAAGGGATTCCCTCGATTGAAACAAACTTTTCTGACTCTCGTTTGCCGACCAACTTTTATTCAAATTGCAATTTTATTGCTTTTCAGGTTTTGGCAAATTGTTGACGCTCTGGTACAAAAAAGACACTTTCAAGCACCTTTTGATTGAGCTGGCGGATATCTGGCCGATGTCCGAACACGATAAAGAAGCTGCGGAAATAAAACGAAATAAACTTTCCAGTTTACGTATTGGACAATTTTGTACGTTTTTATGCACTAATGAGGTTTTCAACTTTATAGTATCGTTTACTGGTATAAATATTTACGCGGGGCATGTATGTTTTGATTATAATATAGAATAATATATAAGTGATAATGTGTATAATAAACCTTATGTGTTATTGTTGTAGAAGATTTACGCTTTCTTGGTAAAGTATTTTTTTTATTAACAGTGTTATAAAAACTCTTATATTGCTCCGGCGCTTTCACTCCCGGTGTTTTTATGTTTATAGGGTGAAGATGATGAAATAAAAGTAGGCCAAGATCTGTGTTAACTCATCTGTCTAGGCAGTGGATATCTCATCAAAATCAGTTCAGCTTTAAATCAGATAATCCGGTAGATACAGGCAGATATATACAATTTTTTTGTAAATTGTTTTTCTATTATAGATAGAAACATCTGCAATTACGTATAATATTGAGATGAAAATTTAAAAATATAAATATGTAAATTAACTTAATGCCTGTTCTAGGGTATGCGTTTTGGAACATACTAGGAGTTTGGCTATACAATCTAACACCAGTAGTTATATACGCGTATCACAAGATACAAGGCACGCCAGCTTACTTGGATTACATATGGCATTTGTCTTATCCCTTTGATAAAACTAAGCCCATATACCACGAAATCGTCTTTGTCTTTGAGATGTATGGAGGTAAACTTTATGATAAGTTTGTTTGATATAAAGCGTCTTACGTAATGCTTTTGTAGGATTTCAAGTGATATTAAGTATATGTACCTATATATGTAATACTAGTCCTACCCCGCGGTTACACCTGCACTATTTTTATATATACATTGTTATAATGCCCGAAAACAACTAAAAAAAAACGAATAAATTAAGTTATACTGACTGGTAGAATTTCATAGGTTTTAATATTATTGCGTTGCTCATTTTTATGAAATAAGTTACCATTTACAAACGTTAGATATCTGCCAGGGAAAGTCGCGCTAAAGTCGGTCCAGCCACTTTGGAAGTTAGAAGGAATAAACAGACAGACAGGGAAAAATTGTATAAATTACGTTTCTGTTCCCATACTACTACTGTACTATATATGATTTCATATGTCTTAAGAAGAACGTTGTCTTATTGTTTTTTTTTATTATAAAAATCAGAGACTACAGCTACTCAATTTTAGGTTTTCTGCATCAAATATAATTAGATTAATGCATTAAATTCCTTGCTTTTCAGGAGTAGTGTCAGTTTGGTGTATGCTTGGTTCGGATATATTATTTATGACGATGTCTAGTCATATAAGCATGCTATTACACCTACTACAATTGAAAATACGCAGATTGTCTTATATGGAACAAGCCGACGATACTACAAAAAATAATTCGTACGAAGAAATAGTATCTGTTGTTAAGATACACCAAAAACTTATAAAGTAAGATACAATGACATAAAAATTAAAAAAAGTGTCAAACCTTATTTAATAAACATTTTTGTGGGCTCGTGGCTGTTTTGACAAGTTTTAGAATTATTATAGTTTTAAATGATTTATCAAAACATTTCCTTCTGTTTTGCGGCCTTTCCCCCGTCCTTTAGTCTAGCCATACACAAAGCGGCAAAGGCCACTGAGACACCTTTAAAAAAATTCAAATCAAAGGAGGTAATATGTCTAGACGATTCTCACTTTAATATTATCTGTATTTATTGAGGTTAATATTACAGATAAAACATTTTCGTGTATAGCTGAACGAAAAACTAATATCTCTATTTACAAATATCTTTTTCGCAAGACTCTTTATCTATTTGAAATCAAACATTTCAGAAATTTCAACCTTATAATTACTTTTTAAAAGAATTTAATATATATTTTAGTTACGGAAATGATTTGGAAGATGCCTTCGCAATGGTGAATTTAATAAACGTGCTTCTGAGTTCCGTTAATATTTGCTGTGTCGTGTTTAATATTGTACGTATAAAAAGATTTTTCTTTTATATTCATTACGTTACGTCTGTATTATACCCGTGATGTTAACAAGATACAGTGAGTGTGCAAAAAGAATGGTCAAAGGATGGTATTTTCTTTTCGTAATGAGTAATTAGGGAAAACATGTTATGTACATAAGTATGAAATGAGCTTAGGAAATACCCTGATATAGTCTTTTAGCTAGAAGTCTGTTGTTTTTCGGTGAACCATTTTAAGGACATTTTTGTGCAGCTTTTAGAACCCTGGTTGGCGATGAGCAATAAATTCTTCCTCGGTGCAGCTTTGACTCAAGTTGGAATTCTTTGCTGGTATGCAGACGATATTTATACAACGGTACGTATCATAAACTGGGGATCATTAATGATATTAATTTATTATAAAGCGTCTTACGATTTATATCTATTATTATATTTCTAGCATAAAATTCGTACATTAAAGATGAAGTTTTACTAATAATAATATAAATATAATTTGCTTGTTGTAAATATTTTGTTAATCTCCAACGCAAATGAGGATTGTTTTAAGTTTAAAAAGTGTTAGTGAGTCTGTCCGCCTGTAGCCTGTTAACGTGTAAAGGGTTTTTATTATAGTTTATTTAGATTAATTTATACATTTGATCACTTATTTTGATCATTGCATAAATTATTTACTGTGAATATTTTACGACGAATGTTGTATACAAACATACAATCTACTTATAACACGTACAAATTAAGTTAATAATTAAGTACATCATACATAAAATAGATTTGTGGCATTTCTTATTATGTTGTCATGGCCGGAAATTAAAACTAAATGTGAATTCGAATATTAGCACATTATAATACCTATAAGAACAGAACGGCTATGAGTATACCGGAGTATGTATTAATCCGAAATAATATCTGGTGATCGATATACTATATTTTTATACCAGTAAAGAGTATTCAATATACAATTGAAAAATATACCAGTTATGTATTCTTTATAACTTCTATATCACGTCTTGTAATTTGTAGAGAAATAAATAATGTAATATCATAGAGTGAAGATTATTATATAATATTGCATCCTTTTTAGATTATATCAAATTTATAATTTTCTTTATTTTTAGAAACACATTGTACGTTAACTATGACTCGTGACTGTGATATAAAAAATGTTACAATTCTGTTTTATATCAGAGAAAATATTGTTGGAATGTTTGTGTGTTGACAGAGTGCAGGTGTCGCTAACGCGGTCTATGAGAGCAGCTGGTACAGTAGTGACACATTTTGCCGAAGGGCGTTGCTTATTCTGATGCACAGGTATTATAAACATAGAAAAATAGACAGATTAAATTATCTCTGTGACGTTTAAAGGCTTAATACAACTTATATGAGAGCTTTGCCTTATGATCAAAATTTCCATAGCATTTTGGTCATTTCATTTATTCACATCATATATTTGAGATATTTTTTTAGTTTAATATATTATCGGTCTTACGAAGACCTAAGTCTCAAAAATATTTAGCTAAGTTACGTTGTCCCATTTGGAATTTAGAAAAACAAGGTATTTCTTTCAGATCTCAAAAACCTCTATACTTTACGGCGATGAAATTTAGTTCCATCACAATGAAGACGTACAGTTCCGTAAGTTATCATAGATTGAAATGAATTCAATCAGTAAGGACACAAACTATAATATTTTTTTAAATAATCTTTATCGGTCGTATTCGAAAAGCGTTTCTACAGTTGTGTAGGGTCTCTCTTTGTGAATATAATATGTATTACTTTATATTTGTATTAAAAGCGTAAACTTTAAACATTCAAAATGGTTTCCAGTTCAGTAAAATTTGGTACAAACACTTTTATACAAAACTGTATAAGTACTAGTTTGTAAAGTTGCTTCAACGAACATTAAGCGCATTGTTCCCGCTCACAACAGAGGCAGAGAGACTATTTGATGAAGTTTTTAATGCAAGGGAAATGCATTGCGAAATCGTTAACAAAACACCCAGCATGCACACATTCCATTTGTTGTGGATGATGCACGAGTTTTTCTATATTCAACTTTTTCTTTTCAGATACTCACCAGTTCGTATTCGTATTTTGCATTGCTGTATACTGTTTATAGAAGCAATTAATGCTCTACAATTCTACGTTTATAGCAAAATAACAACTATGAAAATTTGTCTTTATTGTTGTTATCTATTAGATAATAGTAGTGCCCCACGGATTCAGCTGTATTTTATGTGTAAATAATTTTTTGATTTGTGCAGAACCCTAATTTTAAAGCATCATATATTATTTTGTATATGTTTGTTGTTGTAGCATCATATATTATTAAATTAAAAATATTGTATATCTAAATATATATCTTTTAAATTTCTGTAAAAATCAACTCAGGCATTTTGAAGATAATCTGGAACAAATAAACAGAGAAACTTAAAAAAAAAATTCTGTAGATTATATACTTTAAAATTCTTATATCTTATTTAGAACACTGCTAGTTTGATTTAACAAAGACACCTCAAATTTATATGTTTGTTGACTTGTATATGTATGTATACAAAGAATAGTTAATGTACTCTATCTTTAGGAGTTGATTTTAAAGTAATAGTTTTACTGTAAGTCTAAATATATCAGGGCACAAGCTATACGTAGCTAGAAAGTGTGTTTTACTGTGGGCACTGCAGCAAGTAACAGGTACACTTGGTAAATAGGATATAACACTTTGCATCTCCTTTATGCAATGGTACTAGTAACAGAACTTGCCCTGAGTTGAGAGTTTCAACTGTAACAAACTCTAGCAAGATAATTCAATTTAATACCACAGGCTTAACAAACGAGGTATGTAAGTAACAATTGGGCTTACGAATTGATTGCTACAGTATAATACGACGATAGTAACATCACGATATATAATTGAAATTGTCATATTCTTGTGAATTATTATGAGTACTGATTAATTTATAAAGCTGGCATCACTAAGCTTAAAATACTTTTATGAATATTTTACGAGAGCAACGTTTATCAAGCAAACATTTGCGGTTTGTGGTACATTGTTAATTATGTATGCAACGTAGGTACCGACAAAAACAAAGGGCATTGTTGGCTGTAACAATATTACCTCACCATGTTCCGAGTGACCCATGTGGAACCTAAAATATTAATTAAGCTTTATGTTGATTTAACTTCATAATGAGGGACGGCATATTTCATTAATATTTACAGTTTCATAAACCATTCAACGATTAATAAATAAAGACATTTTATAAATATACAAGAAGAACGTGTGTCTGATATTTTCATTTTATATATTTTTAATTTGTGGTCAACACACGAGCAATTAGGTTTTATTTACTATCAAGTTATATACCCGTGACGTCATTCGGTGCTGTCACTGACGTGTGTATAGATACATACATTAATTTTATTTCGAAAAATGAACGCTTTATTTAATCTCTACAACAAAATAATTCATTACATTTTGCTATTGAAGTAACAATTTAGAAATGTATAGGTTAATATCAATTTATAATAATTATAACACTAGGATGTACAACGTTATTGTTTAAAATTATATCCAAATGCTACAAATAATGTTAATCTTTAATGTCATCAAAATGGCAAACAAGCCGATTACGATGTTTAATGCTCATTCAGCTATGCGGTTAACCGAATACGCTGTGGAAAATTAGATTAATTAGTTTTCAGTTATTCATGTCGCTTGTCAGAGTCTGCATGCGTCCAATCTCACAAGCAAATACGCTCAGGACATTGGCTAGCCACTAATGTCACCAGCTGTTTACTTAGCTTACACCTGAACTAAGCTTAATTAAGTACGACAATTTCTATTACTTAAAATATGCGTCCGAAATCAATGAAATGTATAATTGAAAAAGTGGAAAATTTAGTAGAGAACTTTTGTTGAACTATGATATTTTCCGTTCGATCTGTTTATAAGTTATGGAAACAGTTCAGAGCTCACTTACAATGAACTGAACTCAACATAAGTTTTAAAAGAGTCAGGTATTTTAAAATATTTTTCCCATGTCAGGTAAAAATATTTTACCCATTGTGTAAAATAAATTTTTAAAGCGGATTTTCTATGATACAAAATAGGCCAATGAAAATTACGACTTTACGCATCAAGGTAGGGTCAAACCACAGCACGTTCCCACAAAGAGGAAGAAAAACACGAAAATAAAGAGCAGCAAAGTTTAATTAAAAATTTTACCATAAAGTATAAGCATTAAAACGTCGTTCTGGCTTCGTATCGCTGGTACCTTGAAACCACTTTCATAAAAATTGTTTCGTTATTCTTTAAAAATTAATTACGGAGTGGAATGAGAAATCATATTTGTGTAACAATTTCTTTATTTATTTTTAATTGTGAGTAACATTTAATATTGTGATTTGTAAAAAATACGAATTTTTCATTTTTTGGTATGATTCTATTTACAGCAAATATGTACTTTACAGTAATAAAAATCGTTATGTTCCGCTTAGAATATCGCTTTTAACACTACCAAAAAATATAATGAGTATAATGTGGACCTTTTCAGTCTCCGGTACAAAATCTGATATATGTGATGACGTTATGTGCTCAAATGTGTATGACCCAGTATGTGGCCAAGCGACATCTTTGCACGGGAGCTTAATAATAAAAAGATTTCATAACATCTGTTACTTCACTAAGTTCCAATGTCAATTCAGTTTTTCAGGTAGGGTAATTTTAATTATGTTCATTTAATATATATATATATAAATACATCGATGAACATATTATATACATCATCGCTTTAATTCGATAGTGCCACATAAGCACATATATATATACAGTTATATATATCAAGCATAATATATATTCCCGTATAAAAACTCGCCGAGTTTCACTTTTGAATGACCTTATTTGTATGAAAATTTTTGATCTACTGAAAACAGTACAGTACAGTTTGAGATGTAACAGTACCGAATTTAGGCAGCGATATATCGACTTATTATTTAAGATCCATTTTGATATATGTTTCATGATGCCTTTAAATTAACCCAGCGGATGTTGCACTGAAGTTTGATTCAAGTTTGTTGTTATAGATATGTCATTAATACTTTTGTATTTCAGTAAGAAGCTACTCGTAGTCGTGAACTCGCTAGTAATATAATATGAAATATTCTATTTCAACCTATAACATAGTATTCAGAGTTAATAGACTACGAAGTTTGTAACTAAGACATAAATGTTTCATGGAAACTTTGAGGACAAATTATGAGTTACGATCGCGTTGTAGGTCATTTACGAAATCATTTGTTTTCCATATGAGCGCAGAACTTAGACATTTCGAGTAGTAAACTTTACAATTTTTCCAATATCTGTTTACGTAGGTATTAACATATAAGATTCAACATACTTTTAAACTAAATTTTGAGTATTATATCATCCTAGTTCCAATTAGTTGTCTTTCAAAGAATATATACTTAAGTGTAGGTATCAAATATTAAAAAAAAGCGCAACTTTTTCTAATTTAATTAACTTTATTGACTATAATTGTTTTAAGTTTACCCAATGATTAATGTGCCCAAAAATCAGAGTAGTAATAAAATAATAATAGTATAGTACAAACCATTTCACTTAATCCCCTTTCAACGTTGCGTCTTGTTAAGTTATTTTTATCACAAAAACACTCAACAGAGTTGTGCCCTAATTAAAGATGTTGAGATCTAAAGCGCCACAATTTCCTTTTTGTAACAGGAATAAACATAGCGTTGTATAAATAATTTTTTATTAACCTGTCGTATAAAAACAGTACCACATACTTATTAAAGTTTTACTTGATAATTTTAATCATATTTTTCAGAATTACAGCTAATTCCTGATGAGTTTTGCAAGATACGAAAGTATTTTTATGGCAATGGGCGTAGAGTGAATGACTTCAGTATTGTTGGCGCTCATCAAGCGTGCAATCATACTTGCCCCACCTTCTGTTTAGACACTTACGATCCAGCCTGTGCTCAGATATGGTCTCAGAACATGCAGACATATGCATATAGACCAATGATTAACCATTGCCATATAGATATGTACTCTTGTGTAATGGGTGTAAGTAAGTATGCGATGGCAAATATCGTGATAAGATATTATAATACAGTTAATACAAATGAAAGAGAAAGCTTGATGTATACAATCAATCGCTAGAAATTATATTCCTTGTCTCCGCATTCCGATAATTTAAGAGCGAAATTGCCAAGATATGTGCCTCCATAAAACATTGCTTAAAATATCACTATTCTTTTATATAATCCATGCATTTATCGTTTGATTATAAACTGTCGATTAACACAATATTTTTCGTGATATTTTGTGTATTTCAGAAGTTGTTAAATGTATTTTATTATATCTTTAATGCACGTATGACAATATTATGTGCATAGAT
>JAOSYY010000009.1:2558319-2576887 GCA_025727935.1 Hebomoia glaucippe | reverse complement strand
AGATATCGACACATTACATGACACATATTTTCAATCTATATTAATATAATACATCTGAAGAGTTTGTTTGTTTCGTTGGACGTGCTAATCTCAGGAACTACAGTGCTAGAGTGTAAAATAAATCACAAGTTTGACGTATACATCTGTGAGTTTGACTGTCGCTCTTCAGGGAATGCTGACGTGATCGGTTTTCAGCTATAGTTTTTGAAGATCTATTTAAGTGTTTGATAATTTATCGTCACGAGTTACTTATAATTTTCGATACTTATTTCGATCGGTCGGTAGGTAAGTGTAAATTTTATTTCAATAAATTTTCACTACCCATATATTATCACCGCTAGGCCACCATTAGTTAGTTAAATTCTCTAGACGAAATGTAATAATATGCTTATAGATATACGATATTATTCTAATAAGTCTATCTGAAGTGAAAATATGATTTAATAAAACGTTACATAACTGTGATTCAGAACTATCTTGACCTTTGAAACCATAATAACAGTCCAGTGCTTTTCATAATCTTAATCGGCAATCTAGAGACTTAATTAAATTTTCCCGCCGCATTTAGAAGATATTATGAAAAATGAGTTCTTTTTATAACCTTCCTAAGCTCTTTCAGAAGATTAAACTCTAATGTAAATCTTCCAGAGCGGAGAAATATATTGATTTTTCAATTTTATAAACTCAGACTGTCTACATTTGAGCTACTGCGGTTACTCGCGATAATATTTTGTAAAATTGAAAGTGAAATATGTAATATAAAATGTTCAAATTAAATGGAAATATGAAACTCTTTTGTAGATTATAGAACGCGAAGCCTCTGGAACGTGCAAAACTTTTCATTTATCAGTCGATGTTTGAGGATCAATGATTGTCAGCCTGCCTGAGCCCACTGCTGAACATAGGCCTCCACTAATTTCCAATTATCGATGTATAGATAAAATTTATTTCTTTGTGTATATTTTTTTTAAGTTTATTAAATTGGAATAATTTCACAAGTGTAGAAACCTATAAAGACTGTAATTTTAATTTCTTCTTCTTCTTGTCAGCCTGTCTGAGATCACTGTTGGACATAGGCCTCTCCCAAGCATTTCCATACCAACCGGTCACCTGCGACCTGCATCCAGCGGCTCCCCGATCAGGTCGTCTGTCCATTTCGTGGGAGGCCTTCCGACACTTCGGAGTCCTGTACGTGGTCTCCACTCGAGAACCTTTTTGCTTTCTGCTGCTTTTAAATTATTATCATTATATTTAAATCATAAATATGACAGTCAGTTTTTTTTCACTTAAACCAGTGAATCCACTATGATTACAACGTACTAGTAGGTTCACTTTTTTACGCTATAAACTTCGAGGGAGTGGATTGAGAAGGGGCATGTATGAAACTTTTCATTACGTCGTCCTATTTTCTTCAAACTTTCGGAAATAAATTTATAGTCCCCAAATTAGGGCAGAACGGGTTGATAAAGACTATAAATATATTATAATCTAAGTAATGGTTTTAAAATATCCACATTTTAGGGATTTATAAAATTGAAATTGATGTAACAATACAACCCCTTAGATACAAATAAATGGGGGAGTAAAAAAAATTGGATTTGCATTAATTTTATACGAATTAATTACCATCTGACTATAAGAGGTAAGCTATGCACACAAAGAATACAAGTAAGATTAAAGTTTATTTGAAATGTTTCGCTATAAATCCCGGAAAGTTCGAAGAGGTAGAGTTTGAAGAGATAACCCGCATTATAAGAGAAAAGCTGAAACTCAAGTAAAAACTTAAAAGCTACTCGACACTTCTTAAATCTATTTTAGTTTTTCTGCAATAAATCTGAATAAACTCCAGCACTTAACATACAGAACAATTTCATTAAAATTGTTAAATTAACAATTTGAATGAATCCTCATTAGTCATCTTGTAGTAGCAATTGATTTATTGCAGCTATTATATGTACTCATTAGTCATCTTGTATATTTTATTTTCCATAAATCTGCCCAATTCAAGCGTTAAACGGGAGAGAAATCCAGTTCACATCACACCAGTCACGTATGAAAATCCTTGCTTCTGAAATTCATCCGAGAATTTACTTTGACTATAAAGGGCTACTAGCTCTCTTTGTCGTATTATAATCGATACACTGAAAGGCTTTTGCGTTTCAAAAACACTTCTATTACCTTGAAAAATATTTAAGCACACACTATTTTTGTATAAATATATTATATGCAACTTTTAATTACTGCCAACAATGGTTAATAAGGTACGCTCATTTAATTTTGACCTAAATTTAATTTTGTAAATATTTATCAGTTGCTTTGATTTCTCTATTCACAAAAAAAAATATTTATGAATTTCTAACGATGCCCCGCTGTTTCACCCGTCACCATATCTTAATAAAAATAGCCTTTCTGTTATTCTGATGCATGCTATAAAGTTTCAATAAAATACGTTCAGTAGGTTTCGCCTAAAAGAGTAACAAATACTTAAAATTACCTATAAATTTTCACATTTATATCAGTAAGGATTAGTAAATTTTTAGTGGAAATGAATAGGGAAATTCACTATCATTATTAAGATAACGGAAACGCGAGTACGGAAAGTTTTAGTTTGAATGTTATATATAAGAGGAATAGCTTACAAAAGGAAAAACAAAACGAATTCAGGACTAGTAAATCACTAGTGATTTATAGTTTATACAACACTCAATAAACGGTACAAAAAGGAAATGAATATTGTGAGTAATGGAGGCGAGTAAATGTATATTCAGATGGTGTAAATGTTGTCGTGGAGAATTTGTATGAATAGTTTTAAGTAATTATTAAACAGAATTTTGTAGGATGATTTTTGGGAGTCTGTATGAGGGAATTTATTTAGACAAAAATATAGCAGAATACTTTTGATCAATGTATACAAATGTAATCGCGTTAATGCTGGTCTTGTCAGTGTATTATTATTAGAAAATATTTTCATAGTTTAATATATAGTGTTTTGTAATATAACTGAAAGAAAGAAAGCAACAATTTTCTCCTAAAGGCATCTGCCATAGAACAATATAAATAGTTAAGTTAAAGATTTGTGCAAAATTACTTTAAATGTTATTTCAAAAGTTTAAGATAATTTCACGTTTATTAACGCTACAGCTTTGATAAGTGGGAAAACTTTTACTTATTATCGTGATTAGAGCCGTGGCAAGTTTGAAATTGGTTCAGCGACGATGGCGCTAGATTTTCATAAAAGTATAATATATTACTTTCAGGACAAACTATGGACAGGATTACTTTTAAAACCTACTTTAGTTTATGAACGAAATAATAAATCTCTTCAAAACAACCCGAAAGGGAAGGAAGGTTTCTTTCCCAGTTATAACTTTGACGTTTTTCTTTTGTACACTCGCGTGACGGGTCCTGATTGCAAAAATTTTGTTTGTATTCAACCGTCCAGAGTTATGTAACTAGTCCACAAACAACTTTAGTGCCCTCGGGGTTTATATGGAGCCCAAGTCGGAAATGAACCGGCAAGAAATGAACTTTCGTGTACTCTTTTCATAAGCTTGCTCTCAGCGCTTCCTCACTCTCCCTGCGATTAAATCTGAGAAGAAAATAGTCTATAACAGTTTTAAAACTTTTTTAATCTGTGACGGATCCCCGCTGACGGAGGGCACTTCAATCTCGCAAGTCTATTTGCGCGCTGTTAAATTTTTAACTTTAAAAATGGAAAACTTTTCTTTCAGCTGGAAACGGACAGACGGGAATTTAAAACCTCAGTCAATAGATTTTTATGATGAATTGGAATGGTTAATCTTTCTTTTTCAGGTGACACATCAAATATTTAAAATAAAAAACGCAAGCAGTTATGACTGTGACGGAAGGAATTTACTAAAAATAATTTAATAAAAAGCCATAATATTATTAGCTAAATTAAATTTTGGAGCACTAACGAACTGTTAATTGCTGTAGGAGGCAATTTTGCGACGATGAGAGTTAATTAGGTCACCTTCCTTAAATGCACTAGCTAGTTAATATAGTAACGTCATACATGTAGGTATTTATGTTCAAATTATGCTAATGCTTCAAACAATATTCCTCACAAGTTCTTAATAGTCATAAAGCTATAAACTCACATACTATTTATTTTGTGTGTATCTCTAATATAGCAATTTAGACGTACAAAGATAATTATATAATATTAATAAAGAATAAAAAAAATTCCATAATATTGAATATTCAATAAAAGAAAGATGCAATTCGAACTTACATTGTACAAAAGTAGATAAAAGATGTAAATGAGAGCAGATTATTCGTCATTAATTTGCAAACATTGCATCGAACGGCGTGAGCTTTAAATTTCAAAGGATTTACGGACATCGATTTCATTATTTTTACATATAGCAACATCAAGAGTAGTTAACTGGGCGTATTTCAGCCTTTCAGCGTAAGCGATAACGAGGTATTATCGAGGCGGAAATGTTGCCAGAGAATATAAATTGCAGTTGCGACACTGTTAATTCCGATATAAGTCAAACTTTAAAACTATATAATTATATAATATGCAAAATAGATCAATCGGGATTGAATAAATTTTATATCTGTATATTTATTTGTTCCATTTGTTCAAAAAGGGCATTCAATATAGGTTAAAGTCGAGGCCTCTACTATAAATATAATTGTAATAAGTAGCTTTCACAATTTCCATAGTTATTTCTGAGTAAAAAAGAGTTTTTGCTGAGATGAGCCGTTACACATTAGTATTACTTATATTATTCAACGTGTACGATATAATTTTTAAATAACACAATACAAGAAGAATTGCTATTATCGAACTACTATAACCATGATTATATTACCTATTGATAGGTATAATACGCGAATGTTTTAGGAGATTGCAAATTTTGACAGAGTAATAATATAAAATGTAATTCTGTGCTCTACATAGTCGATCGAGAGAGTGGCGGTAGGCCACGGCAACGTCGGACCTCGACGAACGTTTTAATTATCAACTCGAAATTGGCTGCTGTAAATGTCAACGATGAAGGCATAGTTATTAGCTTATCGACTATTAACACCGAGGAGATTAACGGAGTTAATGGATAGACGGGTAATGGGTGTGACAGCCTCCCCGACTATACGCTCACTTTAATTATGTTAACAGGATGAGAATAGACGTTGTAGACTTTTAAAAATCTAATCTAAAGTATGAAAATAGTAAGAATAAAATATTCATTTAAATATACTTTCTCTTATTCTTCTATACATATAATGAATCGATTCGAGATATAGATCTCATAGATTCAATGAAATTACTGATATATAATATGTTAGACAACTATGTAGAAGTGCTTGATAAAATCGCCACGATCTTGAGCGAAGGCACGAGCAAAAACCAGTTCATGTTATTTATGCGACTTGCTTATAGTATATAAAGAAAAGGATCGTTATTTCAGATATAAAAAAATATTTGAGAATTCTTCAAACACTTAATTAATTAATTGATTCACTTAAGATTTTCCCATCTTATAAAATTCAACGAAGAATGCCTACGTTTTTACCGAAGCCAAATTTAATTAAGTTTTCTCTCACCTTTAATGTCGAAAATATACCAGGCCCTTGTTATTGATTCTTCAAATGAAAGAGCTTGTGTGAAAGCCTGTCGAAATTAATAAAAAGAATTATATAGAGGTGCCTTTTTTGTGAAGTACTATTTCCGTTGATATTGTATTTTACCGAGTTAATAATTTGATTTGATTACGAATATGAAAAATATGACATTTATTGTTTTGGAAAATAATATAGAAAGATGTCAACTGTTTTGATAAGTTTCTAAAACTATTCTACTTATAATTAGCGTATATAACTATGTAGAGTAATAAAAACTTTACCGCACAAGAGAAGGGTACAGTAATAGTAAGGAGCCATTAAAAAGTATCAATAAAATAAAGTTTTAGGGGTCCCGCCGGTAAAGTGCAACTGTGTTAAATACGATTTTATAAACTTTTTCTAAAAAATCAGATTCTTTCTACGGGCGAGTCTTAACGTTTCAGAAAGGATAATTTTAAAATATTTTCTCGGCCGAATTTCAAATATTTGCCACTTCTTCTGAATTTTAAAATCTCGACTTCAACACATTATTTGTGGCCGAAATACGAGTAAGAATCCACACTCGTTTACTTCACGTTCGAAATCTCTCTAAGGAAATGCTTCAGGGTAGTGTGCCTAATTTTTCCAACGCCGACACTGATTTCCCTAAAGTATTGCTTCAATTGGGTAGTATGAATAGTGTTTATATGAAATTTTTCTGTCAAGGTATGTTTTTACAGAATAATATCCTGATACGATAAACAATATTTCAGAGTTAATCTATACTACCTATAATATAACAAAGGTGAAGAGTTTGTTACGTTTAATATGCTAATTTCTGAATCTCTGGTACTCGAACTAAAATATTTTTTCAAAGTTGTATAATCGGAGCATCAATGAGAAATTTTGCAAAACTACGAAAATTGTATTCCTTTGATAATAAATACTACTTGAAAGGGTAAAGATATACCTTATATCTTATACTAGCTGAGACCAGCAGAGACTCGTGTCACAATATCTTCATCCATCCAGTAGTTTTTGCGTGCAAGAATGACAAATATATCCATATATTATTACAAACTTTAAGTGTTTATAGTATTAGTAGGATTTGTAGCAGTCAATGGTTTTACATGTCTTCTAACCATTATATAAGTAATATGTGGCTGACTACTTTTTACATACATAAAAGTGATATGATAAATTAACCCTGGTTGTTTCATTAATATTTTAATGCTATTTGGGGCCACAATAACGTTAACTTTATTACACTGCGATAATTAATGACAATATAACAGGTGCATACACCGTGTAAGTAGATTATAAATCCTGCTACTCTTAATTTTCCATTATATAATATTAAACTGTAGATAATTGTCTTCGTCATAATATTTAACCCCGTTCAAAGTTAAACAATTCTGTCGTAGCAAGTAATTGTGATGAACAAACGAGACGAATGTAGATTTAATTGTTCAAAATGAGTAAGAAAATGAGCAAGATCTCAAACAGTTATATACGAAATATTAATTTAGAGTTTTAATTATCTTCTCTGTTATGGTTAATACTTTTTACCGCGGTTTGTTCTGTAGTAAACTTATTAAAAGTTGGCTGTGATTTTTAATGAGTTGTTTCGAATTAGTCTTAAATCTACTTCAATTAAATCTTTTAGATTTGTGTAATTAAACTTTTGATTGCCTTAATATTCTCCTATAGATGTAACAAGTAAAAAGGAGTTTTACTATTATATTGAAAACAAGTGACCCACGCATCTGCATCTGAATCACATAACTTAACCATTAAAAAAGTTATAGTAAACCAACCTTAACAGATAGATAGACATATTGTATCGCTAAGATTTACATAGAAATTTTATGGTGAAGAATTCCGTCACACGTTTGAAAAACGCCCTGTACTACACCAATACGTCATCTGCACTAAACCGATTCCTGTCTTGCCTGATATATATTAAATGTTACTTTTTTATAATAAATTATAAAATATAACATGTAATATATATGTATTGTATTTAATTCGTACACTCGGTAAGATCGAGTATTAAATAGATAGGACGAATTAGTAGGTATAATTTAATTCCGTTCAGATTATAAAAAAACTTCAACAAAAAAGAGCTTTTTACTTCAGTTTATGAATTTTAGAATACACGAAATACAAATAAGTATATAGATATTAAATAAATTAATAATTAACCAAGGCATTGACAGATATCATGTACCCATTAAATGGCTTTGACTGATATTTAAATTAGAGGAATCCCGAATTTTTATGTGTTAGTCAAATTATCAGTAGTGCTTTTTTTAATTCGTACATACCAAGGCACGTACCTTCATTCAAAACCGATGATTATCACTATTAGAAGTATAACAAAACTGAAAATACCATATTAACCATATAAAACATTAACTGTTTATAACTTGCAAAACACATCACACCTTATACGACGGAGTTAACAAAGCGAAATACTTTCATTCCCCTTTGGACCTGAACGAAGCCCTATTGCCATTAGGTAGGCATAACGGTGGATTTTATGATAGCCTCAAAAGCCGCACGCTATTGTGTGATTCCGTCACGGAAGACGACCTTGCCACCCTTATAAAAGCCTTTCAACAAACATCCGAAGTGCAATCGAGTACCCAACTTTGCCAATCATGAAGGCTTACAGATAAGATTCTCCTTAAACCTACAAAGCTTTTGTCGCTATGAATAATTTTAGTAAAATTGTGTAATTACGTCCTCTCGCTTTTGTATGCCAAGATATAAATAAACGAGTGTTTAAATTATCCACTAACATATATAAAAATAATTACCTGTCTGCTTTTAATATCAAAATACCGATTTTTTATCAATGCATATGAAAGTATACGTACTTATAACAGAAACACGATTTGTAAAATTTTTGTCTGTGTACTTAGTGTCTTTCTGTCTGTTCTACAGACAGTAATTTTTCTATTGTTTGTTTGATAGAGCTACATCGATTTTGAGATGATTTCTACTGCCACATAATTTAATGTTCCTATAAGCTTGAGCTTACTCAAAGCCCGGTAAAAAAAAAGGAATAGATAATGTTGCAGACAAAACAGCTAAGTATTTTTTTCTCCCCTATGTGTCAAACGACTCACGAAATCATAGACATAATTTTTCGAAAGTTTTTTTCTAATATTAGAATCACACACATCCTACATTGTATTCAATCGTCAGTAATTATTAAGATCGAATCGTCCAGGGCAAATACTAGTCCAATTTAAAAATAAATCGCCTGTTTTTCAGTCATTATTGGGTCTATGAATCAAGACATTCTTATAAGAGTTATATGAAGGCATACTTGACATAATTGGTCATACTTGCAACAGGAAAAATCAGTAGAATATACGTTACTTTATCTTCATTATCACTCGGATTGTGGTTTATTTCGGCAGCGCATTGCAGAGGAAATAAGACAATTCAGTGACAGGTCCGCAACGACCTCGTGATGGCGACACTGATGAATGGACAGTGGTAGTAGCGTTAGTTATATCTAGGGAATGTGGACAGGATGAGCATATATCAGAGCATGACCTAACAACGAATTTAGGAACGAAAATGTGGTTTAAAAATAAATTAAGTACTGGTTTTATTACAGTTTTTACACTGAAATATAACCAATAAAAATAAAAAACAAATGAAAAACAGATTACATAAAATAACTCTGTGTAATATAATATTATTATAGTGTGTTACGTATAATATATCTTCTTAATATATATTTCTTATGTCCGTGAGTTTGTCTCTAAACTTCCCCGAAACGGCTGGATCGGTTTTCATTAAGTTTTTGTGCGTGTTTAAGGGGATTTAAGAATGGCTTAGATTTACAATTTGGTCCAAAAATTAAAAAAAAAATATTTATCAATATGTAGGAATACTAATAGTATGATTTGAGGTACGGATAGTTTCCTAATGTTAATCTCTTTAGTAAGTCATTGTCACTTGCAGGACAATGTGACTGTGACTTAATTTATCGGGGAAAAGCTGCTATTTTATCACATACAAACTACACCGTAACATCATAGGAATGCATGTCAGATAATTGTTCGCATTTGTCCATTAATTAGTAAATTCCACAAATAGGCCAATTACATATATTTTTTTATAACATGCATCCTTTTAAACTCAGATACATAAGTTATATAATAATGTATTCCGTAGTAAATTAGATACTATACAAACAATGATTGCAGGGACAAATGCGTGCTTTTGTTTATTTTGTAATATATACATATCGTTTCATGTTAATTTATGAGATAGAAACTAAAGCTAAATTTGTTATTCACCGGCTCAAATTATTCTATTATCAGCTAGTAGACGACAAATTATCACGACGTATCTTCGTATAGCTAAAAACCATCCTGATCGTGTTAGTTTCAGACACGAATCACATCACAATTGGCCCATTCGTTTAGGAACTTTTGTCATAGATAAACTACAAACATACGTCAAACATATAACATCCCTCTTTTAGCCTTGGAAGTTAAAAACCGGTATTTAGTAGGTACGATAAAGACGTATCTGTATTTTATTTCATTGAATATTAACGAGACCCACCCTAATCAAGCCGGCTATTCACGAATCGTCCTTTGTGCGCTGTAAATTACTAACACCTTGTAAACTTTCCATTTAAATTCTGAATCCGGATAACCTTTCCATTGAAACGTAATAAAAAATTGTACATGTAGAATTAATTTTCAAAACAGTTTAGCAGTTAATCATATTACACAGATTCAGAACCCGTGTTAGCTTCGCTTGGATTTAATTTGCTTATAAACAAATTAAGATAGCTGAACTTATTTACCGGTACGGTATTTACTTATTTAAATTTGTTTTAAATATTTATTAATGTTATACTTTTATATTCCAAATCCTACATTAGAATTTATAGACTTTGTTTTTACAAGTTTTACTCAGATGTACTTAAAGCAAATTTAAATCCGGGGTATAGTTTAGAAAAAGTACGTAGAGAATAAGAGAAACAAACAAATGAATATTGTTTTACAGTACATTGAAATTTATTTAACGAAAGTGAGCAACATAACTCAATTTATTACTATGAAATTGAATTTGAGGATTAAACACTTTTCTGATGGTTTAGAATCATATATATAGAAAACATCTTGAAAAATATATATCTATATAGACATTCAAATAAAATTTAAATGTCACTTTGCAATATCAAAATAATAGTCTTTACTAAATGCAATAATACGGTAATGTCTACTTGCTTGTGAGCCTGTTCGTTTCTTCGGGCTAATCTCCAAAATGGATACACCGATTTTTTACCTGATTTTACAGGCAGATAATTTTAGCTATAGGACGTCATATATTTCAATTAAATTTTATAATATATTATAAACAATAATTCTACACAAATTCATAAATGGAATGAATAACTTTTGAGAGGTTCCTTTTGTACAAAAATAATTTACACATATAACTAGTAAAACCGTGAGACACGACTACTATTATAAAAAAAATTAATAAATCTTAATAATAAAATTAATAGCTGAAGAAAACTGGTCGGCATCAATCGGCACTAACTCACGACCAAAGCTAATGTTCATCCATAAATCAGCTTCACCACACCGCTCTCCCCGACTCCGCCTACCCCAACCCGAATTATTTCCACCCCGCCAAAATAAATACCACCTAACTAACGACACCGCAATAATTTCTCTCACTTGATACGCACGCGAGAGGACTCTAGAAAAGTAAATTCACCTTACGTCGACGTTAGGTAATTTATAACGACACTGTTTGCGAACCCCGCCGCATAATTAGTAGTCAAATTGAATTATTTACAGAATATCCGTGTTCTCCTTTAAGTTAACAGTAACTGGATTAAGGTGTTATGATTAGTAATAATAAAACGTTTCTAAATTCCAGCCTGACTGCATATTAAACCAAGTTTGTATCGTTAATCAGAAAAATTTCATTTCCTATACACGGTTTTAATGGTATTTTATGCTACAACAATTTATAGTGAACCGTTGAATACCAATACGTTAGCAATAAATTTGCAAATCGTGTACGAAATTGAGAGTCTCTTTAAGCGCTGTGACGAATTTATGGGAGCCGATATAAGCTCTACATTACATGTACAGAACAGTAACGCATTTAATACAGGTCTTTTAGATAAAGATATTACCTACAAGGAAATTCTGAGCAACAAATTTAAGTTTAAGTGGAACTATAGATATTTCTGAAATTTGTTTGTGAACTCTTTATGTTGTTAATGCCTGTGTGTTTGTACGCTGGATGTAATCTCCAATATGGCTGGTTCGATGGCATCAAGATAATTAGTCCATCGGATATTTATAGACGAATATTAAGATCAAAATATTTTTTTAACAATATCTATATTATTAAGTTATAATTTTTCATGTGAAGCCGGGATAAATCTCTAGTTTGTTATAAAATAATGCCGGATTATGTAAACAATATGTATTTTAACCTTTTTAAATAGGTTAAAAACAATAAGCCGAATGATAAATCCTTTCGGCATTAAGTATTTACCAATTAGGAAGGGGAGCAGTAAATTAGGAGTGCAAATGGTTTGGAGAAAATGGCTCTCTTGCTTCTGACAGAGCCTGCCCAATCGACGATGGAAAGCGCTATTAATAATATATAACAAAGGTATTATATTTTACAAAACAAAGTGCTTCCATTAATGTTACGTAGGCAGTATTCTAAATTGTTTCATTACTAAGAACCCAATAAACGTAAAAACCCGAGAATTTAAATTATTCTATGCCATTTCGGCAGTCAGTATATCAAAGTGATTTTTTTAGTACTTACAAAAATTTGTCTGTAATATATTGTAATAAATTATATGTAAATAAATTATATTTTTAAAATAACTCTTTTTGTAATTCAATAGAGAATGCTGTGTTTTCTGAAAACGGCTGGCACATTCTAAAACCATTTCTCTTATATTGTTTTTAATACGTTACAAAAAATAATATAAAAACGAACGTTTGTTCTAACAGAAATTTTAAAAATATTATGAATAAAACCTGGACAATGGATCGTGTTCACTTGGTGCTCAAATATTCTCAATACCTTTTGATTTTCACATGACCAGTTTTAATCCGATTTCAATAGGAAAATTCTTTAATTTTTTTCGTACAATATTATAGAACTAGGACACGTAGACCACTCTACTAAACTGTATTATATTTCTAAACTTAGTGGTGCCCTGCAGTTTCGTCTGTGTCACAATATTTTTATAAATTATTACAATGTATGTATTCAATATAAAACATTAAAATCCGTTCAGTAGTTTTCGCGTGAAAAAGTAACTAACATCCATACATACAAACTTTCGAGATTACGATATTAGTAAGTTTGATGAGCAATGCATGTGACAGAGAGGCAAATATTTAAGATGCACGAACGGTATTATGAGACTGGAAAAGATAAAGAATGAATAAAGACTAGCGTGGTGTCTCATGAGAAGGGGTGTAACACAGATAAGTACGAAGGTGGACTCATTTAAGTGTAGAAGAAGACCGGAGAAAGAATAGACAAATTGCGAGACGAATGATATGAAAACGAACATATGTATAAGATGTGAGAACTGACATAACAGATGTTTAAGGCAAATGGATGATAAGTAGATAATGTACCGAAGATACCTACTAGAATGAGACTTTTTAATGATGAAGAACTTTTATAATTTATATAATATACAAGAACTTTCTGCAACAACTTGTCGACCCAAGTCAACGCAATGTGTGTCCATATTTTGCGCATTTCCTTGTATTGTCAATCCACTGTGTGGATCGAGTTCAATAAAATAGAATAAAAATAAATAAAGATAAAAAATGTTAAATAATTTCGACTTTGTATAGCTTTTTCTAGTTTCAATTAAAATATATTACCCCTTATTTCGCTTTAAAGTGATATTAATATTAATGATCATGAATTCATTCATGAATATAATAATAATTTATCTAGTAATATTTAAACTAACAGAGAACTTGTTATCTAAATGGACTTTTTAAGTATTTATGAAAATTTTGTACTTTATTTGAGCGTTCCGATTATTCGTTTATACTGTTAGAAGAGTACATTATTAAATTTATTAATGTCTGCGCTGTTTTCAAATAAGGCTTCAGTAAGCTTAATATTAATTATCTTTTCCTTTCAAATGTTATAAATATTAACATTATCTGTTAAAGGTAAATCATAAAAGTAATTTCTTTATATAATTACATCATGAATTCTAAAAATAACACTGTTAATAACCCTTTTTGCCTCAGGTTGTCAACTGTTTTTCCTTATTATATCGAGCAGCTTGCTTTGTTAGCTGTAAAAAATGGACACAGTATTTTATTTATTTTCTACCTTTATGATATACCTTAAAATACATATTTAAAAATAACTAGAAAAGGCATATTATCTATAATTTTTATTACAATGTTTGAATTTTTACTACTAAACGAAGTTCTTGCAACCAAGCCTTACTTAGTATGTCATATATAAAATGACTACTCTACTGAATACACTAATCTACTGATCACAAAAATACTTACTATTTATTCCGCTCATGTATAAAGTTAGGTATAGGAGGGCAGAAATAACTGCCATCCGGGGAAAAATATGTGTAGGGGAAGGGTTGTTTAAGACGTAACTTGGGCCAAAACTATTTGCGTCTCCCACGAACTTGTAAACAACTATTTTTCTAGAATGAAAGATAGATAATAAATACTAGATGAGATAATATTTACACTTATAATTGATACGAAACAAAGTTTATAATTCTTTGATATAAATAAAAGTAGTTTTATATACTATCATAAAATAATAATAAGTTCCTATGTATCTGTATTATCTTTTTATCCTTTATTCCTCGACTTGATAAAAAGAGGCCGTCAATAGTCGGACGTGTCTTTCGTGTTTGTTTATATTTATAATAATTATATTATTAATAGTTTTAATCAACAATACAAACATAAAAATTATTTTCTTTTACTACTTGAAACTATTAACTACATACTTCATACACTGTCTAAATTTACTTCCCCAGTCTCTCAACTGTAAATGCTCGTCTTGATATTACAAAAGCCATTCTTTTACAACAATAGCAATTTTATACAAATAAAAAACAAACAACTTTATATGGCTGAGCTAAGAATTTGCATAGCTTGCTCCACTCGAGTGGAGTGGTCGATCCCAATGGTTGTGTTGGCGGACTTCAGTTAGCGTGTCTAGTGCCTTGTCGCCCTGAAAAAATAACACTCGAATCAAGATGGCTTGTTAAATTAATAATGTTCTCGATAACGGCCTTGGAGCGAAAGCAATCAACTTTGAAAACAATGGAAAGTCGGAACCTTCGAGAATTGTATTTTAAAATAATATTTGAAGCTTTTTGAAAGTTAGATTTTTGTTTTGAATTTGCATGATTGCTCCACTCACTTTTGATATTTTCAAATAAAAAGGAAAACAGTAATTGATTTTTCAGTAAGCCGAATTTAACAGTAATTCGACTAATCAATTTCTTTTCTGAATGTGTAGTAATCGTGACATATTATCGCTACAAAGAATAATGGTATCCCAGAGCAGACT
Organism: Hebomoia glaucippe; assembly: GCA_025727935.1. Taxonomy (NCBI): domain Eukaryota; kingdom Metazoa; phylum Arthropoda; class Insecta; order Lepidoptera; family Pieridae; genus Hebomoia; species Hebomoia glaucippe. The sequence goes on along the minus strand of JAOSYY010000009.1, from coordinate 2,561,701 downwards.
GCTTGTAAAATCTTTCAAGTTGAGTTGCTACTTTTAGATGATATTGTTTTAATTTTTGCTGATTACGATTACTTCAACGACAATATACTCAAGTATTGACGATATATTTAAGTCTATTTGTTTTCCTGCCTTGATATATTTTTGTGTTAAGTACCGATACCTATGTGTTTCGTTTAAGCACGGTTGGACTCGGCCGATCGACAAGGCAGACCAATTGCTCCGGGTGGCAAGCTCGGGGCCTTCGATTACTTTCTTAATGAACATGAATAAATATACTTTTCACTTAAATGAGTTTATAAAATATGATTATGATTTGTATAAATCTTCAATCCTTCTTAGAAAGAGATAAACAGGAAAAAGTTTAGTGAAAAAAAGTCTCGTACAAATTGCCACGCTCGAGAGTAGTTATTACCCCATTAGAGTGAGCGACTGCGCGCCGCTCAGGCTAAAGTAGTGGAGATCGAAAATATAAATCTCGTAAAATGTATCGAGATTATAAGTTTGTCGTATCAAACGCTTTCTTTTATTGGACAATATGACGCAAATCATAAAGGTCTATAATATTGCTAAAACTGCATTACCAACGAATTCCTCAATATTTCGGAAATTTTTAAGTTTTTTATCTTATGTGTGTAATGTGTTTGTTGTCTATGAACTCCAAAACCATTAGACATTATATAATGATGAATAGTATTACTCGTGCATACCCTAGTCATCAGTTAAATATATTACGGATAAAAAAAAATTGTAGCGTCTACCAATAGTTTAAAAATAACCACTCTTAAAAGTATGCACAGTACTTGCAACAAAACAAAAATATAACTTTCGTCTATCTCCTTCTTCAAGCTAACATCTGTAACTAATCAATGGCAAGTAGTTTACGTTATAAGGAGTAACGTAGGCTATTTAATATCTCATTTCGTTGTTCACAAAATCAAGGCGTGTGAATCCGGGGTTAGTAAAATAAGGAATAAAAATTTGACATGTCACAGTTGTCCACTGAGATAGCGAATAGGTTTAATAATAAAAAGTAATAAGTACGAGTGCGACCTCTATTGCCAATAGCATGGTTAGTTCTGGCCAAATGCCAACATCTATTTCTGTAATTCCGACCGCTTAATGTTTGTTTGCTTCGGTTCTACTATAATTTACCTCTGTAGGTAAACTAACTTTACATATCTATGCAAAGGACCTTTATATTTACGTATTATACTGATCAATTATTTTTAAAGAATAATTTTGTTTCCAAATGTAAATATTTAACTAGATACACTCGCTACACTCGATCATACTAAAAAAAATAAGTTACGCTGATAATAAACCGTTGAAACATTAAATAGATTTTCATTCCTTTTATCTAGTAGCCATCTCAAGCTCAAACTTTTTTAACGTATCAAAATTGTTTTAGAGCTACGCCGGCACACACAGAAAAAACACGACAAAAGTATTACATATCCCTCCCAAGTTGCGTCTAACGTTAAGAATAGCGCCAAGGTTCAATAACTGTACAAAAAGTAGAACTAAAAAGCTTCTAATCATAAAACGTAAAAACAAGACAAACAGTCAACGTTTAACATTCACTTTGACATCAAAAAAAGTCAATATAAAGACTAGAATCCCATGAGTAGCTTCGCAAAGTGGCGTAAATTCACAGTAAGAAGGGATTTCAATACTTATTCTAAATTTACCTTTAAGAAAAATATGTTGAAAAGGATTTTCCGATAAGATCTTAGCCCGAGCAATGTTTAAGGTCTGAACTAAGAACACTCAAGTTCTTAACATGTTTGAAAGCATTTTACTTGACATGCATTTAAGAATTCTAGCTTAGGGCTGTCAGTCTATCACAAGAGTGAAATTTAATGAAATTACTAGAACTAATAATACTCGTATTACTTGCCAGTATACACGTGTACTTCAAACTTACCTTGTATCAAGCTTTTAATAAATTTGAATCTTTATTTTCTCGTGTAAATACACTTATCCATATTATAAATACAACCCTAATTCGTGTCGTTTATTATATTGATCAACTAATAAGACTCTTAACTGTTCTTGAAATATATTTACTGAAAATTGATGTTTATACTTTAATAAGTGAAAACAAGCCCGCTTATTAAAGCAAGCATGAAAATCAATCTACATTTTGAACGACGGCCGCTCGAATACAATTAACAACGAAATTATCTTCAGGCAATATTCAAGTAAACAATTTATCTTAAATCTATTGTTATATAGACTCTTTGAAGGCGATGTAATTAAAATCGTACCCTACACGTAAACAAGACTGAAGCGAAGGCATCAAAATGGAATCAATTTCAACATGTTAACGTCAGGCGGAGGCGTAGGATTCCGCTGAATTATATTGAACTGACGGAAAGGGAAACAAACCGACGAAAAATATGTATATATCCAGAATTTCCATTTAACGTTTGCCCGTGAATTCCTATCACGGGCCTTCCGATCCATCCGAGCATTCACTTGAAAAGGGAATTATTGTGCGCTTCACGTAACTTCTTGAGGGAATCTGAGCGGTGGATATTATGATTGTCAAATATTGAGCACAATAAATTATCTTACATCCTTCCAATTTAGATATTAAATTACATTTTTGTTTCTTCCATTCTCCCGATTTTCTTCCTATTTAAATGGGCTGCGCATCTTTTTTCCATACTTATTCTTCAGTCGTTAACGCATTAATGACGTCAATTATGTCGCACAATCGTGATCGTATTATTTGTACCCTATTTTAAACTTTTCAATTCCCTCTCACGCTTATACTTCTCTTCCAACATTATCCTGCGACTTGGTCTATGAAAACAAACTATAACAAAAAATCAAATCAATTTTGCATTTTTAGCATAAATTATCGACAAATATGATTTGATGGAAGGTCAGTCACGTGATCATTAACCATTCACTTTTCAATCATGTGCTCTCGAATTATTAATTTTTATTTCAACTTTTCTATCTATAAAGAATAGACCAGACCGAATTTTGAATAAACATTTGTAAAAATACCATATCGTACTTTACTATGCCGTTACCATAAGTTTATACTTAATAGATGTCATTAGTAACTCATTAAAAGCTCATAGAATCATAGTTATAGTCTATATGTAGCTATATTATAGTTATAAGGCAGCCATGTGTAGTGAAGCCGAATCTCGTTGCGGACGATTGATCACCCCCGCGCCACTCTCTTCCTAACCTAATTACACTTCAATGTTTCTTTCTGAACAGTGTTCAATTGAAATTAACGGACCCACCGTATTTTCTGCGGTATAGACTAGAAAAGGTTAGTTTCAATAAAATGACAATGTAATATGTTTCGAAAATATATGTTTTTATAAATTTTACTAAAGAGAATTTACAATTGTTTAAG
>JAOSYY010000009.1:2535102-2549059 GCA_025727935.1 Hebomoia glaucippe | reverse complement strand
CAACTCGAAGTGGTTGAAAAAATTGACATGAATGCGAGCGAAGCCGCGAACCAAAATTAGATTATAATATGCTTTGTATATTATTCTTCTGATGACAATAATATAATTTGTTATTGAAGCCAGTTTTACAAAACTATCCATATTCTATTATATTTTAGTGTGTACAAGAAATTCAGCAATATACATTATAATTACTAGCAACGAAATAGTTGAAAAACCCAAACATTAACAGTGACATAATTCAGTCCCGTGTCACTATGTGGATATTTGTAATTTTAATGAAAATTGTAATTACGAAGCCTTAGGGAAACTGAGGTACGGTTGGTCCTGTCAATAAAAGACGACCTTCATCTTAAATCCTCTGAGACTTGCCGCTACACGATTCAGAAGAGGTCAAAAGCTGTACGTAACAGAACTTTGTAATCACTTTGGAAATGTTTATAGACTCTATTTGTATAATAGAAAATGATATATCTATATAAATAAAAGTAAATCAACGTACAGTTCACACGTTCACACGTGGTAAGCGATTCCTGTCACCCATGGACACCTTCAAGATCAGGAGATCTCAGAGAGGCATTGCCCATGTGCTTATTCATATTACATCACTTGTTATTTAGCGACGTTCTGTTTCCATATCATATTTATTTTCCTTTCGAGTATTCAGTATTCAGAAACTCACGGACTGAAGTCGGAACGCGGTCAGCACTTAACCACTTTTCCATTAAAGAAAGGAAGATGGTAAGTAACCTGAACGAAACTTATAATTTATTAGGAAATGCCTGTTGCTTTCCAATTTTCAAACGTGGTTTGTTGAGATATATGTTGGGTATATGCGTATGTATGAGCAAGCGTGCATTAATTTGCCATTACTTTTGTTATAATGTAACTCCAGCTCAGTTGCCTTTGAAACGGTATAATTTTATAATATGAGTACGCGATCGGTCATCAAGCGCGCCGAGCGTTATCATTCCCATTAACATCAGACCTCTGAAATCTGGTTTTTTTTTAGTACTTTTTATGAAGTTATCGTTTCATTTAGCTATACAAACATGGTGGAGCGTAAATAACTCTAAAAAAACGTTTTAAAAATATGACTTTTTTATAGTCGGGGTCGAATTTTTTCCGACCCATCATCAAAGGTGTCATAACTACTATCACCAGTTTTCGTTTTCGGGAGCAGTCCAAAAACACCCTGTATTGTTACGGGAAATCCGTATAACCTGAATACATACATTTGTCGGGAATGACGAAATCACCGGGCACCGTTTATACTCGTATTTAATTATTCACTATTTGTTTTACATGGTTAAATAGAAGCTTACAAAATTAAAATATTGAAAGTAAATGTAACATAAAATCAGCTTGCGGTGATGAAAAATAGTAGGCAACGTCAGCGAGATTTGCCACAAACCTCTTTTTAATGGTAATCTGGTGATGTGTAAAAAATATTTTAATGAAGTCGTTGGCAGTACGACGATTTCTTATTGGCTGCGGTTGCGAAGAAAAAGATTATAAATGATTCTATGACAGAAGTGCAGAAGCTACTACAGTTCCTATCTACTACTAGTCATTACTTTGCAAGATTATGTACACATTGTTTTGAATACTATTAGTTTAGAATGTCAATAAGTTAATAATAAAAAGTTTGAACAACTTAATATTTACTAATAAGATTATCAATTCAAGCATGAACAAAATTGGAGACATTTATTTAAAAATAAATCCATTGAAAAGCGATCATTCAAGGTTTTCTCGTAGTTGATAAGAGTCGTATAAATTGTTTATTTCCATACCCATTATTATCATGTGTAACATTATTTTATAAGAAAGGTAAATATTTTCCTTAATGTATTCCAAATCCTGTCTTTCATTTAAGACGTCAGTGTAACGTGAATATTTCAAAATGTAGGTGATGTAAGAAAAAGAACATTAGGTTCGTGTATTTATTTAGATTTGTAAAACAAATTACTATTTGACTGATTGGTTGGTTATCATTACATACATACATAGGTTATCATTAAGAAAACAACTATTTTCATTACATATAATATCTATATTGATTACCTTAACTTACATTTTGTCACTTATTATTACTATAATAATAATTAAATTAAAAGACTACATGTAAAAAAAACTGTTTATATACAAGAACTTTCATGCAATTACACATTGTCAATAACTATGTAATCTAATAATGATTCAATATACCAGTAATTAACGATATCTATATTAATCACTAAACAATCATCAGAATAGCAAAGATATTAAAACTTGTTCGAATTCATTATATCTACATTTGAATTAAAATAACAAATAATACCTTACATATAAACGTAGTGTATATTTCAAATGACATATATGAGAAACGGTTCGAATATAAAGAAATTTGCTCAAATACCCATTAATAATTAAAATTATTATAATTGTTTTAAATAATAATTCCGGTATTGGTGGCGCGTAATTGGCAGTAAGCCACCCACGAACGGTGCAATCATGAGGTTCCAATATCAACACTATATTTACACATACTATCGGAGATTTGGCACAAAAATGCGTTTTACGCTCACATACTGTCCGCGGACACTACGGGTTCTGAGCAAATATAGGTATGCAGAGTTTTATCTACATTAATACTCTAGTTTCACCCTAAAATTTGACTTAAATATTGGTGAGCTTACACTAGTTATATACATCTCACAATCAGTCGCAAATGTTTACAATTTGGCAGATCATAATCACCTAAATAGTCGATAAAATAAAACAACGCTATTTGTTTTATTGAAACATTAATATTTGCCCGATTAAACGAGCTGTGTATATCATCAATAATTTTATAATTGTTATGTATATAGACACTCAATATCGTTTGGCACTAGACGTATTACTACATAGGCCGGAATAAAAATCTAATCAAAATTTTATTCTCTATAAAAAAAGCAATCATGTAAAATTAGATAATGCTGTCAAATAAAAAGCATATCTACTTCACAACCAGTTACTGATGCTAAGCTTGGTACATTGCTCAATAATATATATAAAATTTTAGTAATATTAACTTATAGTTGTTATAATGCATTTAATATATGATTTTTAGTTGAAAATTGAGTGATTGTTTGTACCAAGCTTAGGCATAAGATGATGTCTACATAATAGGTGATCCTATGCTACCATTATCTTGAGGTTTTAGATGATATTGTCAAGAGAGTTCATTAAAGTTAATTGAACGTTTGGAAAACTAGAAGTTACTATCATATTCAGAGCGACGCCTTGAGTAGTGTGATCGCGGGTATTCGCCAGTGTACCCATAAACTTGAGACCCACCAGTCTGCCCGTAGATTTGCGATCCACTGTATCTGATAAAAATTATAATATTATGCCAATTTTATCTATACAAATAAATTAGGCTGAAGTATCTGTTTGCAAGCTTTTTGGCTTACATTAGATGCAACATTATAAGGTTCTTATAACAGAAACAAAATTTATAATTTTTTGTCGGTTTGTCTGTTTGTTCTGGCTACGCAACGTCGGTATTAGTTTTGATGGGAGCTTCAGTTACAGATTAGCTAATCTTATAAGGAGGAACATAAGTTAATTTTTTATCTCCATCATCATCATTAAATTAATATGGGCCACTTTGCGGCGCACTGCCAGTGTTTTATAATTACCCGTATCCATTCCCAGTCGCTCCATATATTTGGGAACCCCGGCCCGAGTCGGCGGTGTAGTGCTGCATGTATTTCTGAACTTGCGGCGTCCACTCCGACCTCCAGGAGTCTCCGGGGTTCGGATACGCCAGCTGTTCTATGAACGCCGTCGACATGCGCTGTGATTAAAAATATGTTAATATTTTCTGTTAAATTACTTCCTTTAGATTTTTATTAAATTGGAAGCTATTGTTTTTAATAAGGTGCTGATCGATGAAAGGTATATATTGCTTTGAGATGATTATAATATATGAAGTAGAAACATTATAGTCATAGGTCAATGTATTGTAAAACAGTTAGTGTGAAGCATAGATTGAGATATCCTTAAAAGATACTAAACTTTAACTGTATCAATAATAATTATATACCTTTCCGGAAGGCAAGTAAGGAAGATCCCTCTCCTTCATTTGGTGTATGTCATCAAAACCACCCATGTGACTTTTATCCAATTCTCTTAACATATCTTCGCTCAGTGGAATAGGTTGCTTCGTTTTTGTACTTTTTTGGCGATTCACAAGCTGTTTATGTAAAATATAAATTAAAACATGTATGAATATTTTTTATGCCTGATGATATCGTCTTTCTTAAGATAATGTGAGAAAGTAAATACGTTTTTCTATCCGCGGGGCGAGGATTAACTGCGGTTACGACGCAATTTTACATACGGTTATCGTTACATATCCGCTATATAAACATAATTTATTTACAACGATGTCAAAGGACCTGTATTTAATATATAAAAATAATGTATATAAAAGTAATTTAAAACTTTGTTGATTAATAATTATACCACCATACAACGTTTGTGATTCAGGTAATGTTAATTTAAAGAAATATTATTTATAGTATGAATACTTACGACAGTAACGCCAAAAATGACAACGAATAGAAGTGATGCCATAGCTATCACAATAACAGCTATTCCCCATTGTGGCAACAAAGATTCCTCATCCGGTGCTACTATCGTTGGTTCTCCCCGTTTCGGTAACACTGGGTAAATATAAAAATAGTATAAATAAAAATATTATATCTAAAGATATAATGCTAAAATTTTATTAATTACCAATAAATTCTGTGTAAGCTGGATCCATAATAAATTTTCCGATCTCCAATTTTCCAACCGATTTATCAAGTGTCTTAGTCATCTGTTTATTACTCTTCTCCAACCTGTCCTCATCAGGTTGATCCCCTTGCATAGCATCCGGGTCGAATTGTGGCTCTAATTCTTCGGTTTCCATAACAGATCCTGATTTCGCTTCATGCAGAGACTTATGGAAGAGTTTTTTAAGTTGCACGGAGTCAACTTTCTCTTCGACATTATTTAATTCGATAAAGTAATCAACAAGGACGGAACCTTTAGTAAAGCTATCTATTCGGATCCCCTTGTACCATTTACTTAGTAAATCTGATTTCGAATAGACGGAGTTGAGCTGCAAAAAAATACATTTCAAAGTTTCATGTCCAAAATCTGTTAAAATTATCACAGTATAATAAATTGCTATGTAAAAAAGTATGTACCTCTTCTTTAACATCTTTAGCTAAATTTTTCCATTCCTTTGTATGTTGATCCAATAATTCGGGAACCCATTTCGCACCTGAAATAAAATTACCAGTAAGAAGGATTCAAAAATTTCATAAACGTATTTACCAATATTATCTATTGCCTTAGCATATATACTAATAACTACTATAAGCAAGTACCTGCAACAATCTTAATAGTCGCTGCTATATCACATTCCTGACGACATACACCGGGAGTCGTTGGTACAGGAGGAGCTTGTGTTGTCGTCGTTGTTGGAATGAAGCGTCTGGTTGTAGATTCTGTACTTATTTCTGGTAAAGGACTAGTTGAAGTAGCATTTCTTTGCAATTCGAGAAGACGTTCTATTGAAAACGGTGTTGTAGATGGAGATGGCCAACCAGTAAATTCCGTTGAAGCCCTAAAAACGTTTTTTTTAAATAAGAATGTACTGAGTTATCATTATGTCAAGACAACGTGATAAAAAAGTTTTTTTTTACCTTACAGGCCAACCTTTCTGGATTTTAGGCGTGACCGGTGGCGGGCCAATACTACTTCTTTGAGTTGTAGATTTTCTTGCGTTTTTACCTCCGGGTCTTGAAGGAAATACAACTTTATAACTACCAGATGACTTTGTTGTAGGAGGTTCGGTAGATTCATCTGAACTATTTAAATTGAATCCAGGTGGAAGTAAATTAGAAACATCCGCAAATATTACTTTAGGCAATGGTTTATCCGTTTCACTAGAGTTTAATTTGAATGTTGGGGGTAGTAAGGCCGTTATATCAATAGGAACAGCATTGAGAGGAATTTTAACAGCACTTTTAGGTTTTTCAGTCGATGTAGTTACTGGCGCAGAAGTTGTGTTGAGTTTGAAGCCTTTTGGTAAAAATGCAGTGATGTCTATCTTTTCTACATTTCCTAAAACATCTTCTTTTGTCGTATCAGTAGGAGGTGGCTTATATCCAGGAGGCAATAATTTGCTAAGATCATCTTTCTGAATTTTTTTGAATAAATCTTCTTGTGTTCTTTCTTTTGGTTTATATTCTTTAGGGAGTAGAGATTTATCATCTAAAATTATGACTTTGTTTTTAGAACTTATTCCAGAAGACCGTCCTTGTGTACCGTTGATAATTGTATTTTCAGTGGAAGAAGCCATGATCGTCGATAAAGTTGTTTTCTGCGTGGTGGTTGTCGTTGATGTTGAAGTTGTACTAGTACGCTTATCTTTGTATGGCTGTCTTGATTTAAAACCAGGAGGAAGGAGACCGGAAAGGTCATCCATAATAGTTACAAATGAAGGTTTCTTCTTTGGTTTCGGTGTTGTTGAAGATTGTACACGAGGAGTGAATTTTTTAATTAAAACTGGCAAAGGCTCTGGAGAAGATCTTTCTGTTACCACTGTAAATTGCGTACTTTTTAATGTGAATACGTTGACTGGTGAAGGAGTTGTAGTGGTTGTTGAAGACGTAGTTGACTCTGACGTAGACTCCGTTATTAATTCGATATTTTTATTTTCATTATTAAGGCTGCCAGATAAAACGGCACTAGATAACTCTGATTGAATAGTGTCTAATTTGTCATTAATGTTTTCTGTTGACGATGAACTATTTATGGTATCTTGTTTTGGGTTTTCAGTTACGGCTTCATCTTGGTCTTCATCCTCTTCATCTTCTGCAATCACTTGTTTCTTTTCTTCTTGTTCTACAGTTGGGAAAGGTAAAAATCTAGCACCAGATACACTGCGACTAGTTTGAACTGAGGCGACCACAATCCAACTTTCTGTTGTTATCGCTGTATCATTATTATTACTGTCCTCGCTTACGTTACTACTTGGTGATGAAAATTCAGTACTCTTTGGTGTGGGTGGGTAGGTAACATCAGGTATAGATATAGTTCCATTAACAACACTTTTAGTTGTAACAACAGATACGATTTCCTGTCGTAATATAGATGGTGGTTCAATCGAAGAAAAGTCTTCATTTGAAAACGTCAATTTCAAACTTGGCGCTGTTGTATCGTTTGCCGATTCTATTTGATCTATTACTGTTGTATCTGTAAATTGTTTAAAATTATCATCTTTCACCATGGTTCCATTGGGTTTCATATCGAGTACATCAAATGACTTCGTAGAATTTATTTTTATTTCCGAAGACTTATCATCATCTTCAGTAGAGTCGTATTCATCATATATATCTGTTATCGTTTCTGTTGAAGAACTAACCGGTGGCTTTTGTGTAGTATGTTTGGCATCGACATTTTCTTCATCTTCGTAATACTCATATTCTCCATCATTGTTTTCTTCATCTCCATCTTTAAGATCATCGTCACTATTATCGTAAGTACTTTCAGTGGATGAAATTTCCTGGGTTGGTGATAATTTTGTTTTATTTGATGGAATCGTAAGTGTCATTAAAGATGAAACTTTTGGAATATTGTCTGAATGCATCGAAGTGGCGTCAGGTTTACTGTCGTCATTGTCTTTACTGCTATTCGATTTAATAACTTTTACATCTGAAGAATCTTGTGTATTTTTCATCAATTCTCTAAATGAACTCATATCGCTTATATCATCTTCTAATAGGGGTTCAATATCTAATAAAGATTTATATTCCGTTGAAGGACCATGATATATATTAGGTTCTAATTGTTTATTTTTAAGTTTACTATTGGTGTCGTAATTACTTATCAACGCTACAGGGGAGTTTTGTTTCGCATCGGTTACAGGTTTATTTATGTTTGAAAATCTGGATGTACTAGGCTTTATTATCATTTGCCTACCTCCTAGTTTGGTGGGATTATATGTGGTTACTTTATGATGCTCAAAAATATCTTGATCGTCGTTATCAATTTCATCACCATGTGAAATATGACCACTTTGGCCATTGCTCTTCAAACTATTTCCATCGAACGGAACATTCTTAAACCTATTGCTTTGCAAAATTTCAATATCTGGATTATTTATTGTAATTTGACCTAAAAATGTTTCTGGCTTAGATGGATCATTTTGATACGCAACAGAATGTATTTGTGATGTGTCAGGTCTTTTTGTCGACGCCGGGTGGACTAATTGAAAGTTATATGGAAGGGCAGGTCTAAATCTCTGACGTTGACTTGGTGGAAATTCGGGTTGATTGATGTAATACTGTGTACCAGACTGACTTCTCCCTGTTGGTAATTGAAAGGGAGAAGGATTCTGGTCGTAATTCGGAGTGGGGAACCTCACGTGACCTTCATTGAAGTTATTCTGTTGTACTGTTGGCGCAATTCTAAAGCTTTCGTGTTCAAAGAATGTAGGCGTTCGTTTGTTTGAAAATATAGGCGGTTGAACTTGTGCATAGTTTCTTTCTGGTGTATAGTAGTAGTCATTTTCATCTGAAATGAAAAAGTAAAATAATTTAATCGACTAATGAAATTAAGATACTGAACAAAATAATGTGCATGTTTGGTTAAATAAATAATTAGTTAAAGAAGATGAATAAATAACAAAGGAAATTTTACAAGAAAAGTAAACGTCGCTCGTATGAAAGAACAAAGTAAAAGAATCTAATATTAGTCTACGTAATCTTCTTTAACCTTATGTTATTTTTCTGAGCGATCTCGTACTGTGACGCGGTCGGGCTAAATTGTTTGCGAGATCATCTCGAGGAAATTACTTTCTTGTGGATCATATCCCTAATTAAGAATGTCGATACTTGACGCGGTTCAAGAAGTGACACTAAGAAGAAAGTATTACTTCACCGGTTTTTTTAATCTAGCTTATAATTAAACAAATAATTATTTTCGTGATGAAATAATTGTATATTATTCACAATTATTTTTTTATTAAAGATTTTAATAAGATCTATTTATATTTAAGCCTTGAAATTTGTTTACTGGTCGAAGTATAGCGCTAAGTGTTGTTTTTAAAGTTGTTATTAAACTTTTTAATCAATATATTACCATTGTAGTAAGTAAATATTAAATGATAAATTTTTATCAAAAGATAAAGCCGCAGTTTTCAATAATTGTGGCTAAGAAAATTATTTTCTAACAATTATGGGTAAGATCCATTGCGGTAACGTAAACCTTCATAAAAAATGTATCGATGTTGGCCCATTTTTCTAGGACCCACAGTTTGTGTATACAAACTGACAGACAGGCCCACAGACGGACGACGCGTTAAACCTCGGAGCGTTTGACTTTTCGTAGTAGTCAATTTTATACCCGTATTAAAATGTCTTTAAGAGATTGAATTAGAGTGCATGGCATAACTATTATAGAGAAACATACATAAAGCTCGGTATAGTAAAACAATATTATAGTACATACAACTATGTCCATTTTAGATATACACAAACCTTTAAATATTTATATCACTTTTGCCTTAGAAACACAAACATTTTTATTTAAAGAAATAAATAAAAATAATGTATAAGCAAATATTATCGAGACGGCCTATATAAATATGGTAGCCAATTAGAAACAGAATACAGTGATACAACTAAAGTAAATATGCAGAACATTCAGACGTATATCCCTTGAGATTTACTCGAGATAATCCTCATACATTGAGTTCCACGCTATCAATTAATTAGGACAAAATCCTTGTTCTAATAAATTAAACGTGTGCAAATTTTATGTAATAAACTTGTATTCATCCTATGTAAATTGCTTCATTTTCACACCTACACAGAAATAATATTGTTATTCTGTATAAAAACAATCTGCGGGGTTTATTACGACCATGTTTGCGATCCCTCACAGGAAACATATTAACTCATATAGCACTAACATTACTTCCTTATGGGCGATTATATCACTGAAGCTTTTATAGCGAAGGTCGTTAAAAGTTGGTTTATAATCTTGTAATAATGCTCATATTTTATGATACTATGAAGTATCGACAAACTGATGCGTTGCGCTCAGAATATAATTTCAGTATTTTGTTTCTGTTCTGTTGTAAGATCTCAACATGTACACCCTAATAAGCCAGATTGTTTCAAGTTATAGAATACTAGTTGCTACCCGCGGCTTCGCGCGCTTTTGTTCGATTTTTACACCTTGGGTTATATTATTGAACTTTTAGTAAGGAAGTATCCCTATTTTAAATATCATAATACAGCCTATAGTAACCTTCCTCGATAAATGTGCTACTCAACACTGAAAGAGTTTTTCAAATCGGACCAGCGGTTCCTGAGATTAGCGCGTTCAAATAATCAAACTCTTCAGCTTTATAATATTAGTATAGACATTGAACTATATGAGGTAGAATTTTAGAATATTTACGGTCACAATATAACTCATTATGATTGTAATATTAATTTCACCACATAATAATTTAAAATACAGTACTTCAACATAAATAAATAAGCGGATCACAATAATAGATAATATGTAACTCAAAAATATTATATTCATGAAATGTGTAACATTTAAAATTTATAAGTAATAATATTTTTAGTCCTCAACACAGTAAGATTTCCCTAGGGAAGAGTTGAGTTTCCTCGTCTGATGTCAAACTGTCACAGAGTATAGAAAGTTTCGTGACATATGTAGAGAGACTCTTAAAGAATTCCTTTGTGAATGACCATATATTAAGATCCTTATATCTATATTGGTGTAATGTATATATTAAAAAACTTAAAAGAAAAATATACTCGCGGTGTCAGCCACGTTAATTTTATCTAAATATAATGTAGGTTATGATGAAATAAAAGTAGTCTACATTACACCTTATTACATTAGCTACGAACTGTTGAAAATCTTATCAATATCGGTATAGTCGTTTCAGAGATTAATGGGAATAAACAGGCAGACAATTATGTTATATACCTGGTTACAAATTCCGTATAAACTTGCATACATAATAAGTAATTCGGTAGGTAGAATGTAACAAAACATTAAACAGCTTGTCTGTGTAATGTTAGAAATAAAAAATTAGCTCATTAGGTCGTAAAATACGCGGCTGTAGGTACTTTCCATCAGGGGAGCCGGATCGCATTATGTATATTTCCAAAGAAATTAGAAATAGACACGCAAATGATCGTTTAGTACAGTTTTATCATTCGACGTCCTGTGATTATGGTTATTCGATTTTTAATTTTCGTAATTATCTTATACCACCAAAAATATATACTGTAGTTGAAATTAACTGCGTATTGTAATTTCAAGCAGTGCAAGAAATATGAATTTCTTCTAGACAATACAACACAACTTTTAGTAGAAAAATATGCAAACTTCTTAGCGTTCTGAAAAGCTAGCGCAAACAAACAAAGCGCTTAACTATACGTGACATGTATTATATGTTTTGAACAACTTAATGAATTATTAATTGGCGGCAGATCGTAAATCGGAGGTAATTAAGCAGATGTTACGGGCGTTCTTGCACGTGACGTTGTAAGGGACCCGAAACTGAAAAGGGATTTATAATATGCAGAGTGTTTATGGTAAGCGTTAGTATGAAGTACATAGGATTGTGAGATAATTATGCTGATATAATTACTCTATATAACAATTTCATAAAAATTGATATTTCTATAAATTACTTCAGGCCAGTGAGCAATGAACAGGTGGAACTACATAAATCGACTGCTTCTCGACCGTGTATCAAAATTGAATTGCATATCAATTCAATTTCTCTAAAAGTGTGAAAGATAAAAGAAAGATTACGTTCTTAATGTATTGTTATTTAATTATCTATGAAACTTTAATGGCTTATTATCAAAGTAATTTATTAATTAAAATCGCTTTTCAAAATTCTAAATAATAGATAGTTGTAAATTGTGTCAAATACAAATTTGAACTTTTAGGCTCGGAAACTTGTCGCAGACATGTTTCAAAACAATATTCTATTATGCTATTACATTCCATTCACGTCAGATGCAAAGCCTACCATTGAATCGATTATATATTGTACAGCTACCTAGTACTATCTACATAAAAATTCCATACCACAGATAACCAACAAACGAGAATAAATATTTTCTGCCATTCGCATATCCCAATGTGTATTTATATTATAAGTGATGTTTGTTTACCCCAGAGCGAGTACAACCTCTGGCTTTTAGAAGAGAGGGTGTTAGAGACATCTTCGCGGAGGAATTGAAATGTTTATATAAATGTTTGTGAAGTGTATGCAGTACGAAAAAATCAGTCTTGCAGTTAACATTGAAGTGCTATGTTTGACCTATATTTTTAATCCTGGTCGCTCGGTCCTTCGAGGTTTTTGCTATGATCCTCGTTCATCCCCAATTAGAGAGGCCTCTCACGTACGCACCTCAGCAAATGTTTGGTTACCCACCGTCTGCTCATAGCTTCATATGAACTTTATTACGTTGTAACGATACCTAAAACCTTTTACTGGTCTACTTATTTCTTTCCAAACCTTCAATATCACCTTAATGCTGATAGTGAGTAAAATACTTCCCTCAGGAAATACATTTGAAAGATACTAACTAGGTCTTTTGTCTAAACACTAAATGTTTACGCATTTTAATATTCATTAAATCATATATGATCTATGAATATTAAAATAAAAACTATGTTAAGTTTTTATTGCTAGTTATCTCTGTATACTATGAGTATAATATAAATGTAGCTAGCGGGTGACATGCTATAACGAGTTATATACATTTTTAAAATGCAAATATATAATTACTAGCTGACCCAGCAATCGTCGTTTTGCCACACAAATATATCGCGATTATAAAATAGTGACTGATTGTAGAGGGGTGAAAATTTGGGGGATATAACCCGAAATTTATCTGCTGTATTTATATTATAATTTTATCTGCTGTATCAAAAAAAAAAATAAAAAAAGTGTGAAACATAAAAAAATTGGGCGTGGACAAACCTTAACATTTAGGGTGATGAAAAATAGATGTCGGATTCTGAGACCTAACCTGTATTGTGTGGATATCGGTTTGGTATTTCACTAAAATCGATCGATAAATTTCGGGGGAGTTTAATTACAATCACCTGACACGAGAATTTAAGACGAGTATATTAGATGGAGTTGTTATTTATTCATTAGGTCACACTAAAAAGACACTCGTGGCAGAGCAAAGGCGATAAATATTGCGCCTAGCTTAAACAGATATTGCGGTATTAGTGTCACACTGTTGGGAACATGATTGTACGTAAATCGATACTGCTTTGAATTCGCTGTAACTTAACAAACCTCTATAGTACCCTAATTGCGCTATACATCACAGATCTATTTTGAATAGTGGAGCCTTTACACGTGCTGTATGAATGAAACTTAATTTTGCGAAGCGATCATAGGCAGCCCTTGTTTCGAAGCTTTTGAATAATATATGACGCGCCAGTTAGGCGGCACTGGAAACACGTGGGCGTGGTGTTTTTTATTAAAATATTAAATTGAAATGATTATCCAGTGAGGATTCCAAATGATAATTGATTTAGGCACCAGTATATGTAATTATATATATATTATCATTTATTTTTGACTATTTTATTAATTTTATTGAAGAAAAAAGGCAAATTTAAACCTCAGGGCAGATCAAATACGTTTTGTTTTATGTGCAAGGTCAGGTTTCGCCGGCATTCGACAACGGGAAGCTATTTTACATGGTGTAACGCCTGTATATACCATTTATATACAGAGACCATTGCCGTCCACCAACGCCGTCGTCACAAAGAAACCGTAAGTGTTATGTTTTTAATTTTCAAAAACTATGACAAACTTATAAAAAACTTTTTTGTTTCCGGGATTAAAAACATATATACA
>JAOSYY010000009.1:2493622-2513942 GCA_025727935.1 Hebomoia glaucippe | reverse complement strand
TTCTCACCAAACCCGAGCCCTATAGCTCAACTCTAAGGGGTCGCTATTGTTTTTTTAGTTTCCCATTTAATTAACATAGGAAAAATTGTTTTTTGTTTTAAATTGAATTTACACATAATTTACGCAATTTTTTATAAAAAACGATTTCATATTCTTAAAGTAGAGTCTTCGAGCTTTACAAAACTTTATTACAAAGTACAATTATCTTTACATAATATATCATATTGTACTAATATGATAAAGCTAAAGATTTTGTTCGTTTTGTGGTACGCGCATATCTCAGCCACTATTGATTCGGATTGACTACTTCTTTTAGTCTTGGGTAGCACATTTATCGAGGAGTGCCATACAGCATCACGCTACTATCAATAAGAGCGAAGCATCATTAAAAACGGGGAAAAATTATTCCTTTTGAGAGCTTCGAGTGCATTCACGACGTAAACGGATTATGTATGATGGAATTTTTTCTCTTAGGAAAATTTCCTAGAATATTTGTCCATCTCATAAGGGTGGGTTATTATATTATAAGTTTTTTAATTGTTATCGTATATGATGCAGACGAAGTTGCGCGGTTCAGCTAGTATGTGACAAAAATGTTATTAATTTCGGAATTAATCAACTCTGACACGCATAATGTGCGTGATACATAGGTAGCAAAAGTAGGCAGTGGTTCACCTCTGCGTCGCCGGCGCACTATACTTTCGATTTCATAGCCAGCTGTAGGCGACCTCGACATACCACGCCTAACATCGCTAACTCGCCACTCACATACCATACTTGGTCGTGATACTGAACCCGTTTGCTGCAAAAAATCAAGTTTCTAACAAACTACCCATTTTCTTTGTTTACTTACGCATTAGCCACCAATTATATCTTTACATAAAAATGAAATTGTATTGGCAGTTTCTAATATCAAAATAAGTATTTTACTCAATGCATATGAAATTATACGTATTTGATACATATAACAGAAATGGCATGTCTGTTTGTTTATTCCGATTAATCTCTGCACCGGATGACCCTGATTTTGATGGGACTTCCACTGCTAGATAGCTGATATAACGATGCGTAACGCAGATTACTTTTATTCCATCATCACTATCATACATAAAATCATCTTACGTAAAATCGCAGGGCACCGTAACTTCCAAATAAGTGAACACATAATATATTATTCCATAAAATATGCGTTATATTTTCGAGGAGATAAATAGGCGATGTCCATAACAACTAAAAAGGTATAAGCAAAAAGTACTGCCAAAAAGAACGCATTATTTCATAACGTTAGTTCGTGATAAGTCAGTGTTACTTTGTGAATGATCACCGTGATCGTAATAATGTAACCTTATTCTTGTGTAATAGTTTTGATATAGTTACTAAATAATATCACGAAATTTAAAAATTTTATCAGTCAATATAAACTATATGATCCAAAAATCTCACATTTTGTATCTGCTTGTAATATGAAAATAACAGATTGTCCTAAATATATAATATATAAGCGCAAACAGGAAAATGTATAAAATGTTGATCTGTCTCTTGTTAACAGATATTATCAGAAATGGCTGAACCAATTTTGATGGAAATTTCACTGGCTGAAATCATAAAAAATAACTTAAGTTTTAAACTTCGATTATTTTTCATGTTTTCATAAAATCAGGTAAAATCGTGAGGCAGTGCTAGTTTTAAATAACATTATAGTAATTACAGGAAATCGTTTAAGAAACAGGATTTCGGTTGTTACAACATAACCATTAGAAGAATTAATTCAATTTGAATTTAAAATAACGTTATATAATTTTAACGAATGGAACTGCACTAAAATAACGAAAAGCAATGTCTATAACGGATTGGCCGAATGACTACAGACTGCCAAAAGCGGATATTCCCGCCACGGTAATCCCATGACGAATTTTTAAAAATCACAAAGCATCGGTATTCACGAGCTGTCCTCTTTATACGGTTGGGAAAAAAGTTTGAAAATCTTTGTATTTACGACGCACTTAGAATACAGATATAAATACACGCAACGTACGCAAATAGTTTATATATGTCTAAATTTTACTGAAATATTTAGTATATCGAATTTTAATACGTAATTATTCATAAAACAGGCTTTTAAAATTAAGTACAGAAAAAGTACTTGCTTTAAATCCTAAAGATTCCATTGTAATTAAAAATCAAGTGTACAATTTAAAGAATTTTAAAATAGCTCACATCGCTAGAAAGACAAAAGAATGTTAAAATCTCATAATTCTTCCCGTTCGCCCCGAGATTTACGTAAAAAGTACAAAATAAGATATTTCATATAGAATGAAGAGTGTGGCCGCCATCACGTACAAGGAAACGTTATAAAACTTTCTTCAAGAGTGTTTCGTAAAAGATCCGTGCATGTTTCCAAGTGTTGAAGACAAAGTTTTAGGCGGTTTGCGAATTGCTAAATAATGTAAAAAGAGGTATTTCGATATACCTCTTTCCTGTTTTGTAAAAAGCTTTATTCAATAAAGAATTTTGTTACATATAGGTAAAATGGTATTAATAAAATTGTTTAGTGACAAGCTTCAACAGCCTTAATTAAAAGATCACGAAAAACTAGCGACGTTACGAATAAATACGTATTCTACATAACTCACTGAAGTTGGAAAATTGGAATGCCAAATTTTATTATCAGAATATCCTAAATTTATATAAAATGTATTAGTTTCACAAGTTGACTTATACCTAAAGTGAGAATAAAGTCATAACATGGAATGCTACGCGTGAATTGTTTTTATATTTCAAGCTCAATAACAAAGAATGAAAAGATAGCGAAGCAGAAATATACGTGTAACATAAATAATTATTACATTTTCTATTTCAGTGTGGTCTCTTATCTGTATTCTCTCAGGTAATAAATAGTCTTTGTATCTGTGGTAATAATAAAGCTGACGAGTCTACCTTTTTCATCTGTATATTTCAGTTTAAGAATTTATTATTGACCTAAAGGTTGTGATACCAGGTCATAAAAAGCCAAAAAAAAAAAAAATTATTAAAATGGCAGTTTCGTGTCAAATAGTGTATAACCCGAAGAGAGTTAAAAAAGCAAAACAATATTGTAAGTGCCCTACAGTGTTCGCTCTGCTAAATAATTTTATTGCACTATTTAACTTAAGGTTTCAAAATACCAATGAAGTAATCTTTTTATTCTCTTAAACAGCGTGGGCACTATTTGCAATATTTTAAGGATTCCAATAGGTCAAGTCAGATAGGAATTGTATTTTAGAACGCATTTTCTACTAAGGAATAAAGCTATTTGCCGTCTCCACGAGCTATCTCGTATTTCGACTGATACAAAGGAATGCACTATTTGTAAGTAATTGAATACATTTTGAATTATTTTAATGAAAGTATCCTTTTATACGAGTACTCACAAAAGCATTGGGTAAGTTATTTTTTTTTAAATATATAATAATATTAAGAAGTAAACATCACCGCTGAGTCTCTTTAGACATAAATTTAAATTATCTTTTTCATAAACATTTTTAAACAAATTATAAATTAATCTTTTATTTTGTAGTAAGTAAAAATAAAATTATTTTGTATATAGACGTCGAAAAAATATTTTAGGAACTTTTTCTGCTGTTTCGTTGAACTTATTGAAAAAAAACAGTTGTATTTTCCTAACCTCTAAGAGCCAACGTTTTTATTACCACAAAACTACATAAGACTTAGTAATAATGTTAAAAACAAAAATAAGTATATATTTTTTGTAAATTAAATAATAGTTATCATCTTAATAATGATAATTCAGATATTAGACTAACTACAATTTATTTAAACTTCCTAAATGCATTTCTAGAAGAACTCATAATAATAATATAGAATTATTTTTTATTTTTTTGTCTTGTTCTCTAAGGCAAACTATGCAAGGGAACCTCGTTGTACATCTAGTAACATAATTAAATATGAAGCAAAACTTAATAAAGCATTCAATATGCCATTAAGTAAATTCGCTTTACGTCACGTCTCTAACTAAAAATATGACCTAGAGTTTCAACATTTCACTAGCCATTGTTTTAGTGTAACAATTTGCTTAGCGCTGGACCATTAACTTGTTTTACTAGATACATTGTTCTGCATGATAGTGATCTAATGTTAAACGGTATTCACTGGTATAGTAACAAAATAGAGGCGGAAAATACGACAGAGAATATACAGAAGGTTATCTTTACATATGCGTCGTTTAGCTTTTACATAATTTATATAAAGTACCGTTGCGGCTTTAATTAGATATTTGTTATACTTATCGAGATAAAGACAACATTTGCATGATTAAACCCGATTTCGGACATGTTTACAAATTTTTATTATGAAATATACGAAATATCAGTCATAATTTGTAGTGACGTTGTAATGGCGTGTTTCGACGTCAGCAGATGAATTTCCAAATACTCGAAATAAAAATAAGACCGGCAGGAGAACGTCATTGAATTAAGTACTGTTATTGGTCTTAAGGTTGTCAACGCATGCTCTCAAATGAACCATATACTGGTTTGCCTTCCTACAATATAAAAAAATATATATTTTTGATCATTATAAACAAACTATTTCATACAATACGTTTCATGTGCGCTAAGTATATAGGCTAAATAACACTACGAGTAATATTAACTTTTTGAATAATTTCTCAATTGTGAAAAAGTAATATTGGGGATAAGATTGTGCCCTCGGGAAAATGAGGCCAACAAAATATCAACCTAATAGAGTACCTTTTCCTGAAATTATTCAACATTTATTTTTCAAATTTCGTGACATTGCATATTTCTTTTATAAAAATATAAATAACAATAAGATATTATAAAAACTAAATTATGAGCATAATTCTTCATACATTACAAGTAATTCAGAACTGTTTATAATTCCTTATATATCTAGAAAGAGATTTTATATAATATGTCTTTTGGCAAAGTTAATATGTATGTATTATTGTATTGGTAGGCAAATCAAACGACGTTATTATTAAGCATGCTAACGACTGCAGATGACAGTTATATGTCGCATATTAGATTATATGATCTTATCTGATTGTCAGCTCATAAGCTGGACCAGTCTTTTGGGAATATAACGAAGACAACATTTCTTCTTATAAAGATCATAAATGTAATTGCTAAATAAGCAATACTTTGTACTGGTTGAACGTCTAGTCAGTTGATTGATCGTCATTCCAACACACCAATAACGTATTATTTTTTGATAGAATATTTCTTATTTAATCTTTGAATGGTGATTATATACATAAGTGCATATAGTACACTAACACATTTTTTGTAGGAAATCGGCCATTTATTAATATCATATATCAAGATATACAGCTCATATTAATGAAACTACTTTAAGAAAATAATGTGCTGTAAATAGTTCAAAATTTAGTTAAATTCTAATTTTATACTATTATTCGAAGACGTGACTCAAATCGTAATCAATGCTTGAGTATTATAAAAATGTCAAAACTTTTCATAAAAAAACGGTTTGAATACTCTTAAAACTAGATTCAAACAGGTCACGTCTAGGAATTCAGGCCTTAGTTACTCTCACCGTTGAGCTTAGAAGTAGCGTAGTGGTGTTTGACTACTATAACTAGCGACCGCAGAATCTATACGTCTATATCTTCTTAAAGGTTGAAAACAGTCGGAAATTACGTAAATGATCGTTTTACATTTCACGTGCGTGTTTGATCAAAATTTAAGTTTTGGCTGTGTAATGTCCACTGTCCGATACGTTCACTTGGCAAAAGTTTGACATTATCTTGAATAATATAGTTACGTGGCCACAAGGCAACTATACGAAGCTATATAGCGGAGATTAAAATATTTTTTATGGACCGAGCAAGACTATGCAGCCTGCCAGGGCTATAATTTTTGCGTTACTCTTATCTTCATGACAGACGATATATTTTTTAACAGACATCGTAAAAGACTAATCTAAATAATTTATGGGAAGCCACCCAAAAATACTTTAATTTATTAGGGTTTAAAAGACCTTTTCGGAAAGCACCTAACCTACAGTATTTATATGCTTCATTCTTAAAGTATCATATTATGGTATACTATACAAAAAATTGAAAAATCATTTGTTGCAATTGGCAGTACAACATGCATTGCGTCGAAAGGTTATATATTAAGTATAAGCTATACTGTAGGAGTTCTGTTACAAAACGTAACAGAAAAATATGCGGTAAAATGTAAGTTATTTGAATTCGTAAGGAACAATGTCCGTAGTGCATATATCTCCTTTATTGTTGGGCGCGGCGCTACATTCCACACGGGAGGCGCTAAAATTCCTGCGGACTTTGTGTTACGTGGAAACTCACTAAGAACCTACATGAGCACGGCTTTTTAACTTCACTAAATTATAAGTAGACGCAACTTCTGAGAGCTTTGTGTAGAAAGATAAATCATTGAAATGTCTAACGTTTGAAAAATAGCGTCTATTATTATGTTATAAAATAAATTGTTCAATTTTCAAACTCATTAGCGCTATTTTTATGTGCACATCACACATCACACATGTCTCATTTCTTATGTTATAATATAGATATATTTTTTATAAAATCGATCACTATATCGTCATTTCTTCACGTACAAAGTATGTGTTATTGGCCCAACACCAAATTACATCAGATTTCGTTACATCGTTGAATGAATTAGTAAATAAATTTCTACGGTGTTATCTAAGACATCCTGTCGTATCAAAAAAATGCAAATCGATTAAGCCTGTTTAAATATTACCTTATATTGTTTTGGGGAAAGTATAAGAAACAAGTTAGAAAGTATTTATTCGCCATCTATTGATGTTTACATTAGAAATCTGTGAAACACAAGTGTTACTTTCTCACAAAGGCCTCGAGACGAGAATGTTTTTGTTCGGTAATAGAGATGTCTGAGTAATGTGAGTAATGTTACAATGTCGCGTATACATCACATTACTCAAACATCGTAAGAATAACTCCACCTGTACGATATGTCTGACACTAAAAATGCTCACCATGAAATAGTAATAGACAACTTTTTATGGTATATTGAGCAGTGTGTGTGGGCAGGAATGGAACATAAATGTTATATAGAGACATGAAGTAACATCATATAAAGATGTCTTAGTAGAACGTGAACTTTCCACAAAACATTTACGGAAAAAAATATCCGCAAAAAATTGGAAAATTAACCGATTATTTAAACATCGTTCTGCCGGTTTAAATTTATATTTTTGGGAGAAATAAACATGAAGAAATCCGCGGGGCGTCGCTAGTGTTTATATGATAATAGAAAAGAAATTAAAATAAGACCTCATTATAGGTTAATGACGAATATGGGTAACGTCATAAATCATAATGAAATCACATCTATAATTTGATATTTCATCGAATAATACATTAGGGTATTACCATATCGTTCTGCTTTGCGCATTCCTATTTGGTAATCGTCGTTGTTGTTGTCCGTAACTATACCTACATAACCTTGTTATGACTCAATTTCTATTTCTTACTATAAAACCTTCAAGAGATTGCTACACTATAAATTGTGCATATTTCCAACTCAACTTTTTTAAGAATCCAAAATATACCAAAAACATTTTTTTATATACAAAGTAATATAATTTGTGCATTATTTTTTAATTTTAATTATAACTAGCTTTTGCCAGCGATTTCGCTCGCGTTCGTGTCGATTTTATTAACCACTTCTAGGCGGTAATTATATTATTTTTGGATAAATTCATTAAATATTACACGCGATTCTTATTGATTTATTTTATGTATAGTCACTATTGTTTTGCTAGTCAGTTTTATAGTGACTGACGAGCTTTTAAGCTTATTATTAACGAGTCAATTATTCTTGATCAACTTCAGTTGTTACGTAGCTTCTGATCTATACACAACAGAGTATGCAAATTGATACCTATAATATTTCACGTTACCTAAAACTTATTAAATACCGGTATTAAATCACCAAGAACTTTGGTTAAGCCTCCAACGTATTGCGTGTTTATTCTGTCTCAAAGTTTCCAAAGACAATGTGTCATTTCGAAGTTATACACTTTATGATTCAAATGAAGTTTGAAATGCCTATCAAACTTTTCCATAAATGCATTAATAAACATGGACATAACCGTTTCGTGATCTTAAACTTAACTTAAACAAGCGGTACGGTTTTACTCGCGTTAAGATTGTATTAATTATTATAAAACTCATAAACACCTCACAAATTAAATCTGACTTAATTTAGCTATATAATAAAAATTCGTCAAAATCTAACTTTTTCAGATATTAGCCGGAACAAATAGATACACAATTTGTCATAATACATTAATTTTAGTTATAGGTATGACCAGGTAATGATACAATATAAATAAATGTGGTAATCCGTAGTGTTTTGAGAATTTAGAACATACGCCTACACATTATTTTGACGTCACAACATCCTACGCAAAACTTTCCTTTCAATTATGGAAAGGCGCTTAAAGCTCACTGAACTTTAGACAACACCCAAATCACAGAACATCAATAAATGATGCATTTCAACTGATTTTTCCTTCGAACATTTGGAAATACAGACCGCAATTTGCAATTCACGTTCGTTACCCAGACAGAATTTCGATATGCCTCACTCGTTCCATATTCGTCGGGTTAGACGCAAGGAAAAACATGTTTTTAGATATACATCCATATACCATACAGTAACATTTACAAGTCACGATTTTATTGCATTAAAATACATTTTTTTTATTTTTCTTGTATATTTTTTGTACCATAGGAACACAAACAAGCTTACTACCTACGGTTACTTCGCGTACCACCATTATATAATATATTAAATGTATTTAAGTGTATTTAATCTGGTAGGCCGCGATTCCTGCCGCCTATACCTCCGAAACCAGTAAATGTTGAAGACGCGTTGCCAACCGTAGCAATGTTCTCCTACCACTCTTATTATTTATACTTAGAGTTTTCGCAAATTCGTAGACTAAAGTCATGCATAGCATTCCACGATCTTTCCACCTACACACGAAGGTACGTGACCTGGACGGGGCTTATAATTTATTAGGAGTTCCTTCCACAGACAACCCCTACTCGAAGCAGAAAACAAATCAAAAATTTAAAAACGCAACCTGCGTTCCGACCAGGCCTCGAATCCGGTCCTCTAGTAACATGGTTACTTTATCCGCCCGCTAACCTACAGAGTCATTAACATATACATACATGCTCGTAACATTTACAGGTCACGATTTTAATGGATTAAATTACATTCCTTTTCATGTGTTTGTATGTATTTTTTGTTTAAAAACAAATAGTATGAACCGGAGACCATTGTGTAATAGCCTAGTCACGAAATTCAATTTAGGCCAAGTCCTATTTCAGATACTATCCAGCGTTGTTCGGGTTACATTATGCCATTGGCAAAGAATAAAATATAATAGAAAATAAAAATGATTAAAACTTTGGATATAGAATAACTCCTCAAAACGTTCTTTTTTAAACGACTTCGATTATAATCTATTTCGATTATAAATAGTATCTATACAATATTATTTCTTTAGTCATTAAAGATGACGCCATACAAGTTTACGATAAAATATTATGTAAGATTGTTAATATCAATATTTATAATCTGGCATTAGAAAAAAGAACACTTGCTCCTAGTTTGACCTTCCTTCAAACTCGTCCAATTTTTTTAATTTGTTGTATTACTTTATAAATAAAACAGGGATGGGTCGTAAATACTGTTTATTATGTAAAAAGTCGTTGGCAACAGCTGTGTACGTACAAAATGAAAAAAGTTTTGGCTTAAAAGTTAGTAGTTTGCTACACTTTCATTTAAAAGTTCTTAGCGGTATTTTAGGAATATTATTTCAATAAAACCTAAAAAAATATTATATATATTCATTATTGTTTCATTTGTTTGATTATATAAAATATTATATAAGCAAACAAATGAGACATCTTTACGCCTGCTGCGATGATGGTTATATTTAAAAAAAAATCATGTCAAAATATTAAAAGAATCTAGTCTTCGAATCCCTTTTTATTAACTTTTTCGTTTATACTCGTATATAAAAGAGATCATTTGAAAATAAATTTAGATATTACACATTAATTGTGACAATATTTGATATTTTTTCCCCAACGTTTTGTTGTATAAAATAGATTTAATCAATAAAACGATGTCACATAAACATTGAATGCAAAAAGCCTCAAGCTATCATCGGAGCTTAAAACAAATTGCTTCGAAACTAGCGGAAAAATAAACGCGTCTAATTGCGAAGATCTATTGGAAGTACGTCTGAGTATTCACTACGACTTTACATAATGAAATGCGAGAGAATCTACGGCTAGGGAATTAAAAAAGTATTTCCATTGCAGAGTTTTAGTAAATAAATGAGCTTTGCTTTCAAGTGGCGTTTATTGCCTTATCTCAAGGAGAATGATAGCATTATATCCCGGACAAAAACCCGTACAGTGTCTTTGAACCTTGGCACAACATTTTGGAAGTACGCCAATATCTTTGCATGAAGCCTCGCGTGGACAAAACTTAAAATGGATTTTAAAACTTTGCACTGAATTTCACTAAGCTGCGGTATTTGCTCTTTAAATATAGCAGATTGTTACAGTAAAAAGTTTTAATGGCTCTTAAAAGGCTAAAATATAAGTAAAGATTACTCCTCGAAATAAAATTATTTCAGCAATGTATAACATTTTTGAACTCCTAATTGACTACGTTAAAATAGATATTATATTGATATGTGTGAATGTGTATCGTGTTGCATCTGATATAAAATTTATACCAATCACATTTCGCCACAACTACTTATAATAGAGTGTGTAGAGATATATGAAATATTCGGAGGTAGCCATTATTTATTATTGGCAAACATATTATAACTCGGAAAGTTTTCTCGCCTACCCCTATAATCTATTGTTAAGAATAAGTTTCTAAGCTGACTTCGATCATGCGAACCACACAACCCATATTTATGAGTAAGAAATAATTAATCATATTCCACGCACATCCGAGTCCTTCGGTCCTATTCACTCACAGAAAGTGGCTCACGTAACAAAGAACGGTAACCCAATACGTGACGAGAAATATGAAGTATGAGATGCTTTATAATATTCTATTGTGGTAGACCCATTTACCGACTAATTGGTTCCGATGGAGCTGAAGTTATTCGTGAGGTTGGTAGCGTGTCGCGGGTGAAATCGCGGATCCGCTGGCTAGCGAACAAGTACGGCTCGGAGAGGGGATGAATTCATTCCAATCACCAAGTATCAACTAACGTCCATAATCAAACACGCAACCATTGAGTACGTTTTGTTACGAAATATATTATGGTTAATTAGCAACCAATAAGTTGGGTCAAGTATCGTTGTATAATCAGCGTCCTAATACCGTCATCGCCTGAGATTTTTTGTTTTTAATATTGTGTATTTATAACACAGATTACTTTATTGCCGTTTTGATAGAGAAATATTAAAGTACAAAAATTTTAAGTGATGAGTTTTGTTATTAGGAGCTATGAAACATTTCTCAACAAGAAAAAATTGACCGGACGCTTATTGCAACTATATATTTTTACGCAAACTTTATATGAATAGTAATCATTTTCCAAGAAAATTATAGAAATGGAACTTCATTAAGATTGTGAGTTAAAATGTTACTGTTTATTCGCTCCGACTATCATACGTTAATGAATTTAAAAGCTGAATAAAAATGCAATAAAAGCATCCACCAAAGTACTGACGACTTCTAGTATATGAGATCACCTCGCACACAGGAAACTGCGAGCATTCCGCCTTTATTGCATTACGAGTCTTATAAATCGAACCAGTTTACTTTAAGGTCGCTAACGTTCTTTGTCATTTTACATTTCTTCCATCGTCATCGTATTGATAGTTGCGGCTTATTCGCTTTTCAATGCCATTCGTTCGTAGTCTGTACTATTGTGTTTGCTATTCTACAGAAAGACACTTCGTTGAATAATGCATACAAATAAGATTTAGCTTGCGGCCGACCGCAAATGCCCTAAAGCCCTCTAGACGCCTGAAAATTAAATTGCATTTCAAAGATCTTCAATTCACATTTCGAATACACTCGTACGTCATATTATGCTTGGATAATCTTTGATGAAATCGTTTTTAGTTAATAATGAATGCTAAAGCAACACAGTATTTTTATAACCTAGGTTATAAGTTAGACCTTTGGGCCTTTCATGTGTTTGTCTACTATAAGACAGACATGTAAAATATAATTTGCCATATCTAATGACGTCTCGGATTTCTAAATTCATAAACTAAAAAAAAATGTAATAATATTTATTTTATTTTATTAGTATAATGTTAGTCTGTCAAGTCATATTAATCTTATAATATGTCGAAAGATCGTCAGTACATCATTTAAGTACCTATGTATCATTAAAGACCTTACAATTACCTTTCTTTTAAGTTAGGTAAATATGAAAAGTCATCGTAATAACTTATCGCCGATGTATTCTTTTTAATTAGAATGGCAGCATAGTAATAAAAAAATTATAGGTCATTGTGACAATATTAAAGAAATCTAAAAATAGAAAATACCTGTCAAATATATACAAATCAAAACAATGACTTCATAATAAGAATAGAACGAAAATCCGCGTCTAAGAAGGCGGATACATCGAACGACCTCAAATAAGACCTTCTGACTCATACAAAAAAAACATCTGCCCACAAACTATGCTGATTATTCAGACAAGAATTGGAGAACTCGTATATTTATAAAGTTTAAGTTTAAGTTAGTATCTCTTAAAGAGATATTAATAGGAAATTTTTTTCAACGATTTCATTAAAGAAAGCAATTTCGAAAATTGTTAATATCAATTATTTTTGCACAATAATGTGATTTCTATTCATCTTTAATTCCCTTATTTTAAATTCTCTTCTACAAGTTATCTACAAGTTTCTACAACATTTCTTTTCTACAAGTAAAAATAATTTTCTAATATCTAACTCGTGTATTTGCGTTGTAAGGAATTTCATATGACTTCTCCATGCAAATTATCTCGATGGAGCCGGATCTCGCTGGCTCATTTATTATATAATACGAAAACGTTGTTTACAATATTAATATTCTAAAAATCATATAAGTATATTGTTTATTTAGGTTGTATTTATTGAAATAAAAAAGAAAAGCTGTCTACGTATTTTTTTATACGTTGGCTAAGATACCAGCGCATTCCCTATATGTTATGAATTGTTTTTTATTGGATATTGGATATTTTATAATTTACAGGTAAATTAATTACCTTTTTCCTGTAGGGTACGCAGAGACTACGGATTTTCAATTGCTATTAAATCCTTTCGCGTCTTTAATAATTAATGCTTTCATAAGTAATTAATTAAGTCAACAGTTATATCTAAGTTTACTCCTCCAATTACGCCTATGATCTCATCGTTAATTGAGGCCTTTAAAACCTTTTAAATTGTAAAATTTGAGGAAAACCTATTTCTTTTTTATAAACTCGACTACGAACACAATATAATAAAAACATATTTTTTCCATATATTGTTTTATTGTACTGCTCAAAAACGAATTATTTAATTACAGGGAAAAATACGTTTTATTATTAATGATATTGTGAATCATTAAATTATTCCTAAATAAATTAAATTCTCTTCAAATACTTATAACTTTTTTGCATTTTATGTTAACAATTTGAATTCGTTGTTTAACTGTGTGAATGATTGCTTTTCGTGGTTAATAATGTTCCGTGTATTACCAAAATTAATTAAATTGTTGCTAAATTCACACAAAGTTGTGGATTTAAATGCAAATTATGTTTCTGACCTTTTGTTATTTATGTATGTGTCTAATTAACAATATCGGTGCTAGGATTTAAATTTTTATCGCTCATCGTGATATACTAAATTTTAAGCGACAGGCTCTTAGATTTATTTTATTTATTATTTTATCTTTTCTTATGATAATTAATATTTAATTTTTAATATGAACATTTATAGAAAACTATGTGATTAAATGTATATATGTATCATAATCAATCCGCTTTATATTATAATTACACCGTTTTCCTGTAGGGGTACGCTAATAATCTCCTTTCAAAAAGTCAATATGGTCTGATTCACCAAATTTAAAAGCTCCACTGTATTAATAAAATAAACTTAAGGAGATTCCTAAGCTAAGATTTATACTGGGTTCAAAATTAATGTATATATTATAAACATTTAGGAAGACGCCATTTCGTTATACTTTATATATCAAATTAAAAAAAAAAAATCTTATATTTACTCAGAATGGTTGCCCTTTGAAGCCATCTGAGAATTTCCTTTTAGGCTTTTCTGGCAGCTATTATTCCTTACTTACTAATTAACTTCGTTTGAAGGTCTCAAATGTTTTTCGATAAAAGAAAAGACGTAATCTTTGTAATTATTTAAATTTAGGTAGGTTACTTTTTTGTAGGAATTAAGTGATCTAGAAACATATGTCGTTAGTATATAATACATAGCATGTATATACATAAGAACAAAATTGGCTTCTCCATTGAATAATCTTGGGGTTGATTTTCAAAACTTTTATCTTTGTCTATCTGATGTTGACGCTAACATGTAAAACTACTCAAAGGGTTTTGATCCAGGTTTACAATACGGAAATACTGTTTCAATTAGCCACAGCCTAGGCTATAGATTCATCGAAATCGGGAAGGATATAATAAAGTTGAACTTAAGAGATCTTGCTAACAGAAAGTGGATATAATACGTAGCTTAAGCTACATTAATTTTAGAAAATAAATTACAGTTCCTCGCAAAAAAAATCCTAAACCTATCAACTCGTCAATAAGATCTTCACAAGATTCAAAAGCGAGTTTACTGACAAGGGCTTGCATTTCTAAAATAAACTTCAGGATAAATACTAGACAGGATTTATTTTTGGTTCAAAAATAACGTAAAGAAACAGAAATTTGATGTGAAAGAAATCGTATTTCATTGGTAGTTAAATATAAAAGCTTAGGAGCTTAAAGGCTTAGTGTGGGAGTAATAACAGTAATACATGTATTTTCTATAACTATATTATTCTACAAATGTATGAATTAACAGTTAAGAATGTAAAAAATACTTTTAAGAAAATAAAGAATTTTCTCACAATAGGTTAAGAACACGTGGTTGCAAAATGAAAATACTATCAATGCAAAAAAAAGTAGGATAAGCAATAATTTAATTCATTTATCTTTATTCATAATTGTCTGCTCAGATAAAATTAATTAATAAAGCAAAAATATCAAAGTTTTGTTTTCCAAAAATTTATATGATACACAAATCTAATAAATACTCAAGGGAATCAAGACAACTTACCAAAAACGCCTGCGACAATCCAATTGAAATAAAATTATAAGGAAACACAACAAAAAAAAACACAGTTGAAACACCAAGGCTTATGAAATTGTAAAAAATTATAATCACAAGGGCCAAAACAAGACACTTAACAAAACGCGGATAGCACTATGCAAGAATTTTGTGTTCGATGGGAATCAGTGCCGCAACATGCGGTTACGCGGTCATAATCAATTCGAATGTGTTGTAATATTTACGTAATTTTTTCAGACTGTCAGACGTATGCACGATGTAGTAACGGTCCTACTGAGTGTACCACTCCCGGTGAATGGACGCTCCGCACTGCTGCCCGTAGCAGCAAAAGGTCGTTCGTTACCAACATTCTCTTTCCGCGCAAGCCTCCTAAGTATAAGAGAGACAGCAGACATTCTCAATCACGTTCACTGAAGCAAGAAAGGGATAGATAGCTATAACCTCGCAGGGAAACCCGAATTCAAGTCTTGATAGTTTCAACTTAAAACCGTGCTTTGCCTTTGTGAATTATTCGAGATATTCGTAGTTTCACAAATATGTGAGTAACGGATATGTTGTAAAATTGACAATTGTCGTGAACAATCATGTCATTGTTTTTCTTGAAAAATTCTTACTGAAGAGATTTACTATGGACAAGAAAATGAGAACGAGAAGGAACTTTTTAAAACTATTTCTGATCATTTTATGCTAAAGTTTTGTATGAGTCACAGTTATTTGTGGAATCGACTTTATATAATAAGGAAAAATAAAAAAAAATATTTTCTATAACGTTATGCTCAATACGTTATCTTAATAAACATATTTATAATAATACAGTAACTTAAGAGAAGTAGAATCACTTATTTACCAGGCAGAGACTTATCTTCATCTCAATTTTAATATGTTTAAAAAAGCTATTAATAAACTATAAAATATAAAGCTTATTAATTAGTGAAAGTTGCGTTATAAAATCATCTTCAAGGTGGCTATCAGTCTTCTATCACGAATTGTCACAAACGTTAAAACGTATGAATAAAAGTAGGGTCCTTTCTAGATTATGTAATTAAATTATTAGGTTAAACTTGCAAAGGTGTTACGCGAATTTTGGTATATATATAAAAGAATATTTGAAAATAAAATGTACTGTTTTATATTATTTAATTTAAGTTTACAAACAGTAAAAACTCAATTGATAAAAAACACAAGTTACGCTCTTTTAACAAAATTTTAAATGACATAGCTAATATATTATTACGAAAATGCATTACGCAATAATGAAATTAACTTATAATTAAGTCAATTATTTAATGTTCTCATTTGTGTTACAGAAGCAATCAAGTATTATTTCTAGATCTTTTTCTATATACAAATATTATTAATTACATGAAGGAATGAACAATTTGTTGCCACGCTGTTATTAAATCAATCAGCTCGACTTCCAATAAACGACAAAGATCAAAGCGAGCCTACTCAATTTACCTTTTTTCCGACATTCACTTTGCATCTAAACTCCATCTTGGACTATTACTTGTAATTGGTAAGGCCGAAAGAATATCAACGAATAAACAAAAACATTAAATTTTTGTGCACGTCTCTGAAAAGTACTTTAAGAGAAAATAGGTTACGTTTAAAATAATTGACTTTTCTGTACTATTTATTCTCATAGTTATCATTTTTATCAGTAACAATTACCTATTGCATATAACATGCTACATACGATTGCTTGTTTGTATTATCTTCTTCATATTATAAGTTTGGTTTTGGTCAATATACAATTTATTTATTTTTGCAATACCTATACTAATATTATAAGGCCGAAGAGTTTGTTTGTTTGAAATCACTAATCTCAGGAGCCATTGGTCTAATTTAAAAATTCTTTGAGTGTTTGATAGGCTATTTCTCGACGAAGGCCTTTACTATATATTAAATCCTTGTTCCTTACTAAAAGTCCAATAATATAACCCAAGGAGTAAAAATCGAAACCATTTTTGCTGTTAATATAAATTGTTGCAATATTTAGTAAATGAAAAATTCTTAACTTACTATATGTTGAAAACGAGCTTCCAAAACGAGCATACAGATTTGATTAAAGAACCAAAAATTCCGTTTATTGTGCGCGGTGAATGTGCCCCGATTTTAGCTAAATATTGTTTTAGGTCAGTTAGCCTTGATAGCATGCGAATAAAAACAGTCTCTGGCCATTGTTTTGAATGTTATAATTTAACGATATCCAATATTAACTGAAAATTATCAACGCATTAATAATAACAATATATCCCGTGTTTTCATTAATGTTTAGAGGAAATTGAAAATATAGAATAGTATGTGAATCCAGTTAGAACTGGGCCCCTCAAAAGTAATTGTAATACAAAATAAAATGCTACAAAAAAATAATTAGCTGCTAAGGACCTCATTAAAAATCTATTTAAATGTAGAAAGTAAAAGCGGGTTCATTAAGGATAAGTCTGAAAAAAAAGGAAACGAACTTACTTTGTTTCTAGTCAGCTTTGGATAATGGGATACTATTTTACATTGAACACCAACATTTTTCTTCGCCTACACAGCTCTGTTTCTAGTACAATTAATTAGACTAACTACCTATGCCTGGAATACTTTAATTAAGCCCTTCGCCTACGGCAATCCGTTAAATTTGCTATTTTATCAGAAATCCTTTCATTAATTCTAATTACAGCAGATACTAAGGAAATTAATTCCTCCCACAATTTTTCTGTCTTATAATTATTTTACATACATACAAACATACGCACATTCACACACATATACATTCATACATAGAATCTCGCCTTTTTCCCGTAGGGTAGGTAGAATCTTGGGGTATCCACTTGCTACGATCCTAACAAACGTCCTTCGCTTCCTGTACTTCTATTAATACTTACATACACACTCGTCGCTTGAACAAACTATGTTTTTTATTATTGTTATTTATATATAAATACTTCGATTATATTAAATTTTGATATAATAAAAATAATTGCGATTTATATTTAGCATATTACTACATGTAACTAAATGAGGACAATATAGATCACATGATTGAAACATATATTCTGTTATGGTAAGGTAAGTTGAGAAATTTTGTGGGATTATTGAGTTTTATCACCATTCATGGACGCCATAGTATTGCAGCGGAAAAGTGGGGAAGCGGAACCTATAAACTTTTTTATCGTTTCCGGGTCACGGCTCTTCAAAGATTCGGTATTCTAATCAATATTCTATCCGGATTACGAACATGATAATTGAGGTCCCGTTTTTATGAGTTTCAAATAATACAAGATCCGAAGCTTTTACCTGCTATATCCTCCATTAAACAGGATTAGAGAATACTTAAAAAATTTCCTCCGGAAAGATTTATTATTTTACCAAAAATAAATACCTTATTGAATATAAAGGATATTGAAAGGAAAATCTAATAATGATGATTTACGTGGAGGCATCAGTAAAAAAATCTCTTGGATAAATGGCATAATTTAAAATTAGAACATTATTTGTATAGAGAAATATGTTGCTATACACCTTCTGTACGACACGAGACACATATTGAGTAAGTAGATCTTTTAATGAGTTTTAATTTTCTTTCATAAAATTATTTCACATACGCTCCTTGGATCAACCAAATAATACTATTGAGAAATTTAATTAACTTTGTTTTAATAATTTATAACGACGCAAAGGTGACTTCTATAATACCCATTGTAGGGTTTCATTACAGACCAGTTTCAGGTCCAATAACATTTATTTGCTGACAATAGTTATAATTCATTCTTATTAGTATTAGAGAAGGTAGCGCGATATTAGTTTTTAAGTAATATGTGATATATATTTCGAAACATTGTCTTTATTTCTAAATATATATACGGTAGAGTGATCGTGAATACTGAATTTTTTCGCCACGTCAAAAGTTAAAAAAATCATTTTATTATAAAAATACACCATATAAAATACTATATTTTAAGACTGAACTTGAATGCGTCCTCTAGGCTTCTGTGTTCACGTTTCCGTTTATATTACGCATGTTATTTGATACTGAATAAATTTCCACAGAATAGCACAAAATAGACATTCATACAAATGTCGATTTTGAACTATCGATAGCCCTATTTTATTTATGTTCTGTAACATTTGATAAAATCAGCTGCCAGATGTACTTAAATGTTTAACTGTCTAGTAAGTAATGGGTGGAAAATAAACTTATTTCTGTGAAATAAAAGTTATAGTATTGTGGAAAATTTATTGAAGTTTTGCACCTGGTACCCGATATTATTAATTAAGGAATACCTCAATCAATTTTAATGACATTCCAATTAATAACAAATATTCCTATTACATTTTACGAAATTTATTTCTCTAAGCCTGAGTTTATAGCGTTGTTTTTTATTTATTTAGTCTCATGAGAATTTATGAACTAATTTTATTAGTCCTCAATAGTTTAATTCAATATATCACCTAAATTAATTAAACTTATGCAGGTAGCCCAGTAATATTACGGCCTAGACAGGCCTCTGAATGTGTAACAAGATCGTTATAGACCCTATGGTCTAAGTTTGCATTCTCTTGTGCCTATACTATCAA
Organism: Hebomoia glaucippe; assembly: GCA_025727935.1. Lineage (NCBI taxonomy): Eukaryota > Metazoa > Arthropoda > Insecta > Lepidoptera > Pieridae > Hebomoia > Hebomoia glaucippe. The sequence continues at coordinate 2,493,988 of JAOSYY010000009.1, read as the reverse complement.
AGCTTTCGTATATTACCTGTTGTTTATTCAACTGAAACTGTTTCACCGATGAATCGTTTCACTACATTCTACGCACAATTTTTGACGTGAAATTTATTTTCTATAGCGTAAATAAATGAAGAAAATCGTAAATTTTCATCGCTTTCATTATACCTAAAATTTAGCAGTTTCATAGTATTCTACCTAATAATACTACCTAATTTTGATATTGTTATATTTAATACTTTAAATTTCTTTTAGGAATAAAATAAAAGAGTAGTATATTATTTCTGAATGCACCATGTTTGACAGTGTAGGCTACTACACATAGCACATACATATATTCACATTAAACTGAACACTAACGTATATCTATTTAATTAATAA
>JAOSYY010000009.1:2483218-2493522 GCA_025727935.1 Hebomoia glaucippe | reverse complement strand
TTAAAATTTATCAATAAAATAGAAGCCTTCCGTAAACGTGTACAATGCAACAATAAAAGGTCCGTTAATGGAAGCACATTACCGCAGCAAAAGACTCAACATCCATTGAGTGAATTTCTTTCGGATATAAGAGGAAAGCTAACGACCTTTCTTGCGAAATTCCTTTAACATTCAGGCCTTTTCTGTCTCAATAATTTGTAGGCGACGATGTTCACATATTGAAATTATATTTTGTATTTTATTCCATATAATATATTTTGCACGGCTCTATAGCTTAGCAGTCGGTTTAAACAACCGTGACGCCATAGCAACGGATTTGGCCCCGATTGGAACACAGTTTTATTTACAAATTCGAAAATAGATTTTTTTTTGTTCTGCATCACGTACAGGCTGCCTATGGCCGGAAGAGTGTCAAATACATAAACGATTATGTAAATTTTAAATAAATGTTTATGTTAAAATATACGGTACTTAGTACACAAACATTGTTTAAAGTTTTTAGTCCATTTTTCTCTTCGGTCCAGCTAATCTTCGAAACGGTTAGATCTATTTTGATTGGAATTTAACTATCAATTTTCAGTTACAATTATTTCATCGTCATCATTACTGTCTCTCAAATAATCAATATAGAAAACTGATACGCGTGAAGCTGTGGCCCATTGTTAATTATATGTAAATAAAAATGAATCGCTAAATGTATTTCTTAGCGAGAAAGTCGAGAAAAAAACCTTTTCTCAACATTTCTTGAAGTTCCAGGAAGGTTCTTGTTAAGGGGAAAATTAATAAAAATACTCGGAAAATCGTTATCCAAAACCTTCCTTTCTTTTTATATACAAACTATTTTCTGTTAATTTCAACACTTTATTCAAAAAATAACTTTAAATAAAATTAAATGTAGATAACAATGAAATTCTTCTAAGCTAACCTGCCTAGCTTACTCTTATCTTATATACAACATCTTATGTATAATACGGGTTTTTCTAATATCACCTGTAAAAAAGAAGTCTATAACAAAGTATGTCTATCATAATATTAAGTCATAATATATTCTCATTAAATCAAGTTATAGTATACTTCATACTTATTATATCAAACCTCATTTGTCTATATCATTTGTTTCATTCCTATTTCGATTCTATGGTACAGTCTTCACAATTACGTTTATAAAACTTATGGGTCTATGTCAAAAACATTTTTGTGTCTGTCTCGCAAAACATATATACTTAGTACATACATACAAACACGCCTTTTCCTGTAGTAACCCTACGAGATGAAAGCTTTCCACCTGCTACGAACCTAACAAACTTCTTTCGCTTCCTCTGCTCCCATCAACGCTTTCATACACGCTCCTTGATTACGTCAACTCTTGGCTTGCCCTGTATTTTTAAGTATATAATATACACTTATTTAAAAAGTAACCATTTACCTTGTTTAGTCGTGATTGAACCAACGACACCTCCAAACTTAAAGCTCCTTCAAAATAAATATAGAGATTTAAAGTTTAAAATATTTTGGTACGAAAAAAATTCCTGGAGAGACGTCTAGCACATCTAAGTTTTATTTTTTGACACGAGTTCTGAAAATATGGAATAAAAATAATTAAAATTGGTTTAAATTTAAAAAAATATTTCGCATTATTATTATCTAACGATAACTTGTATTGTCTATTCCTCTTACACACACACACGCACACACACACACGCACACACACGCGCGCGCACACACACACACACACACACACACATATATATATATATCCAATTCGTATATTCTCGTATTGTTACTATTCGAACGAATAAATAATAAATAAATATTCAAAATAGAACCTTTTTGTTACTGCACTACATTACTCACTTTTAGTCATAAACACAATAATTGCATTTACAAAATAGATCCTCCAACTTTGGAAATATTTCATGTATGTTGTACAATCCTCGGCCTTATATTTGATGTGACTATTAGAGAAAGGGACCGTCGGTTCTTGGGTAAACAAAGCTAGGAGACGAATGGAAAATGGCATTTATGAAATCATACAGAAAATATTTTTAAAGGAACACTCAACATGTATGCCGATTAAAACAAGATTATGAAATAGCTTTTTTTACAACGGTAAGTTCAAAAAAAAATCTTTACCTAATCTAATTATATAATAAATACTCTAAAGAATAAAGAATACTGTAAAAAAACGTTATAATGCGCCCGAGCGTCGTTTTCCGCGACACTGCGTCGAGGCGTTTCCTTCCGCCGCAATAGCCTCCCCCACTTTCAATAAGTCCATTATTATTTTGGTTAGTAAAATAATTTTCATAAATAATATTTAGTTTTATTTAATAGGGAAAGATTGTTTTCAACCGGATACTCTATAAGAGGAATGTTATAAATTTGATCTTTCTCGGTCTTGGGTATCATAATTCAAAGACGAATTAGCCTATTTTAATGCAGATTTTTTATTTGACTCAGTTTAATACCAATAAAAATATACAGTGTTATTATGTAAAATCTCGAAGAATTGTTTTTAAAACGGAAACGTTCTTATTAATGTTACGTGTATTTACAACTTGCAACACACACCGGTGCGTTAACTTGAAAAGTTTCACTATACATAGCGCAAATTATACAAATTAACTTGAATACGAGCTAATAATTTCGTGATTAATTATGTTAGGTTTAATCATTTCCAACTTCTGTTGTATATTAATATGATCTTATAATACGAAATAATTACAGTGTTTTGCATTGTTATGTAACTAAATACAAGTAACTAAATTCTATTTTTAAATATTCTCTTATTACCTGTTTATGAGTAATAGCATATATTAAGTATATACGAAGTTTTATTATTTAGTATTTCTTACAAAATATAAATTGTATAAGAGAAGCAACAAATACATTTTTAATAAATCTAATTACGAATCACACAGTTATTACGACCCGAACTGATTAGCTACTTATTAAAAGCCCTACGAAAATATTGTTCCAAAGTTAAGCCAACCTCGAAAGTCAACTTTTTACGGTTACCTGAAAAATTGAATATTAAAAATATTCACATTATTTTAATTAGTGCCATCTACAAGTTTAAGATGGTACTAACATATACACTAAAACTTAACACACCCTTATTATTGGTTTCACTGGTTTTCGTAAGATGGTATTATTAAAAGTATTGCTATGAACTAACTTAGAACCACATCAGTAAAAATAGAATTTATATCATCGTTGCATTATTAAAATTAAATAATAGATGGCGTTTTAATGATAAGTTTTATTAAATTTTTATTTATAGGAATATTATTATTTCTATATCTACTGTTTTAATTATTTTTTAATATTATAGAAAAAACGAGCGAGCGTACAGTTCAACTGTCGACCATAGACACCTCCAAGACCTTTAGTTCTAGGAGACGCGTTACCAACCGTTGCCTTAGCCATTTTAATTCATTTGTTATGTTCTGACATTTTGTTGATGATCTCATTTATTTTAATTCTAGTCTTTAATTAAACATATAAAAACACTTTTTATTTGAACATAAACATGATACGAGTAGAACCAGAAAAATACATATTTTTTAAAAAGTAAAGAACTTATATATTTTCATTCTAACATGTAACACAATAGTTTATTTAGGTAACGGTAGCTTTGGCTAAGACTAATTAAGTTGAAATATTAGGAACCTTTTAAAAAAATATATTATAATTCCTGGCTTTCCCTTATATCGTACCTGCTTCTGCTAGCGGATTCGCTGGCGTTCATTTTTACATCTCGGGTTACATTATTTGAATTTTAGTAAGCGTCTCAATTGTTTTTTTCAAAATATAATATAGCCTATTCTTCGATAAATGTACTATACAACACTGAAAGATTTATCAAATCGGACCAAGGATTCTTCGGATTAGAGCGTTCAAACAAACAAACTCTTTAGCTTTATAATATTAAGTATAGATATATTTATTTGGATTAAGATAAGTATCTCAAAATTTTAATATTCATCATGACACTATACACACGTAGCGATTAAGCATAACACTCAGTTCGAATTTTATCGAAAAACAACGGAATCGTATTAATCTTGTGTGCGTGGATTTAATGAAAACAAACGATTTAATCGCTTGTCCATTATACTTTTACGCAAATAGCTCTTTTCGATGAAGATTAATTACATTTGGCAAAAAAATAATAATAATATACAACAATCAAAAGCTCTTTACCAAAATATAATCACATTATATATAGGTGCTATGTATTTGAGTGCGATAAAATCTATTTCTTACACGTTCCTTCATCTAGCTGGCAAAAGTTACTTTTATTAGAACTCTCGAAGACCTGCGTTCACCCAACTTGACCAGACCATCAACTGTTTTTGATTTGCGTTTCATTGCTGGTTTTTTTTTTCAGTATATTTTATGAAGTTTTCTTTTCATTTAGCAGTGCAAACATGGTGGAGCGTAAATAACTCAAAAATATGACTTTTTAAGAGTCAGGATTGAATTTTTTCCGTCCCATCATCAAAGGTGTCATAACTACTATCACCAATTTTCGTTTTCGGGAGCACTCCAAAAACTTCTTTCACTTCTACTCAAAATTTTTTTATACAGAAATGATATTAAAACGCAACAGATATTATACTACAAGAATCTTACCTATATATCATTATGTTATTTAGTTAAACCCAAGGTTTAATAATAGTGACTAAGACAAACTTAATTTAATGGACTCGAAGTTGGAAAGGTAGGCAAATGAAACGATCTATCAAACTGGCTCATGAAGACATAAATCAAAAGCTGTGATTGCTTCACAGAGCCGACAAAGATTAAGTCAGAAATTAGTGTAGATATAATAAAATTGATTCGCAAAGAATTATATTACCTGTTATTTTCTAGAATAGTATTTTAAATTTCCATATATTCTTTTTTAATGCTTTGTTATTATGATTATTATACTTATTTTGGCGAGGATGAAATTCATTAAATATTTATTCAATCAAATCTGATTTTAAGTTATAAATGATGACAAATTAAACTCTTTAATAGATCTATAAATGTTGGTTAAAAACATACCAATTATCTTAAAATTCTAAAAAAAAACACAGATTAAGACCATCGAAACTGTTTTATTCAGCTAACAGCAATGAAACTTAATACACCCTTCTATTTGCTTCGAGAGGTAACACATAAGCAAAATTATTAACACGACCTTGAAACTGGTAAAATACAATTGGCAATAGAAATTGAACAGATATTCTATGATCTGTCATCAACAGTTCACAAAGTCGATCACACGTATACAAACATCTATTGTTACCTTATCTGGAGCTACCACGCGCTAGAGAAACTAAACCGACATGTTCATATTCATTTCAAATATCGTTTGCCTTCACACCTGATCTACTATTCACATACCAATGCTTAGACAGAATTTACAGACAATTTTATACGTGCCAAGTGGGTTGAAAAAATTATCATAGTTGTGGTGCTAGTAAAATCCATGACACTAAATGAAATTCAAAACTGATGTGGTTATGCCAGCTTTCAATTTTAAAAAATTTAATGATATTAATCCATTAGTTTAGTAACTATGATGTTACATAGATACGATGTCAGACACACCGACGAACACATACTTTGAACTCATAAAATCCCTCTCTTTTGGTGATGGTCGCAAATATGTTGAAATATCTCAAAGCACAGTGCAAAGGGGTTTATAACTTGACACACTACTCTCAAAAAATGAGGCAATCTTTGATGGATCATATCTAACTTAAGATATATTAAGAGGTCGTAGCTTTGATTATTCGATTTTATTGTAAAAAATAATAATACGATTGAGAAAAGTATAGAGCTTCCGCAGCCACAAACCATTGTTCGTAAATAGAAATTGTACAAAATAACGATGGAATCGAGTGAGTCTTATGCTTATTTGTCTCTTTGAGTCATCAAAAGCTCAAATACTACTTGTTATATAAACAGTCGTAGTAACCGCTACGCCGTAGCCGCGTAGCCTAGTAACTTTTGTAGCTTTGTTTTTAGTAAATTATCCTACGTTTTTAAACCTGAGGCTGAAAGTGTGTTATAAGTTTGATGTGTCGATATGTCTATCCGTGATTATTATTCCACAAACCCTAATAAATAAATATAATATATTATATTTTATATAACATTTTATAAATTTTGAAGCTGACGTAATCGAGATTATTATATCTTTTAGGATAGGTTTGACGTAGATATCTGATAATTTTTTAAATAAAAAATTAATGCTTTTTAAAAATCATCATTAATAATGCTTTCCAACAGATTCAAACTTTTATTTGTTATACTGAAATATATTATTTACAATGGGTCTCCTATTAAATGTTTTTTACAAATTCTAAAAGATAAAAAACATTTATGTTCAGATTAATGAATTTTTGTCATAAAGTTGACCCACATAATCCTCGTCCACTAAAATATTAACTGGTATCCCGGTGTAGAACGTTATCGCGCGGTAGCGCACCTCGACCCTCGTCAAGGTGAAATTGAAATTCCAAATAAAAGCGCGAAATCATCATAACTTTTGTTTTGTTTAAAATGAATTCTATTTAAAAATGAGTAGCGCTGTACAACAGATTCACTCAGAATCAACTTCTAATTCAGTATGATCTTTAAAAATTACTTAATCATTTTTCTTTTACAAAACATACGTCAGTCTCTTAAATGAAGTCGATAAACTTAGTTATCAAATCTGTTAGATGTTACTTGAATTGCCATTTCAATTTTTCATTATATTATATTGCATATTTTCGCTTTAGACTTTAAAAATCGACGTAAATAGATTGTTAATTTGTCTTCGAAAAATTCACCATGCATATAGACGCAGTAGTACTAATCATTAAGAGAACATTAAAGTACCTTGATCTCTACTATAAAGGTCCTAAGTGATCAAGTTTACTTAGTGGCAAACCATGGCGAGGTCGTAGTCTCTTCCGGTGTACCTTTAGGCTAGCCACAGACACATAGCAAGTACTATTACTTGCACAAAACATCCTGTTAGTTGTAAAAGCTATAGACAGAAACGAAACCTTTCGGAATTGAATTGTAAATAATTCCTTCAAAGCCTTATTTAAATACTTTTTTATACATACATATTACATACTAATTATATTTACCTATTCTGTAAAATTTTCTGTACTATTTAATTACATCAATTCGAATTTGAATATATTTAATAGAAATCTCTTTATACAGGTTAATAAAGCTCACCAAGTGACCCGTCAATTTGAAAACCCTTTTCTTTTTTAGATTGAACCAATACTATTCTAATTAGGTTCAACCAAAAAGGTCGATCCCCATACAATATATACTTCAATTCTCACATATTTGCACTGAAAACCTTAATGGTAATACAGCTACAAACTAATCAATTTTTACAAAATAAGTTTACTTTGTTAGTGTTCAATCACAATAAGTCTAAGATACCGAATTGGTGTAATCTGCATTTTATACATGAGTACACATTTTTTTCTTTTCAATGTCATGTACTATGATATAATACTTTTGAAACTTTAAATACATTTTTACTGATTAAATTATACCGACGTTTATTTTTTTAGTTTATTGTTCTATATTTATGGTACTATGTGTTTCATTAAAATACATACGATCCAACTCATTTCGTTTACTGTTAATAATAAGACAATCGTTATTTTCTACTTTAAAAACAAAACGAGTTCAACAAATCCAAGTGTGGTTATCTAGAACTCTTTGGGTCACCAAAACGAGAATTAAAAAAAGCGTAATACTTCAAAAGTTATTGTCATATTTATAAGACTCAGCTGCAGACTTCATGAAGTAGGGTAATCAATTCATAACAGAATCGTCTTATCACACCTTTTCAGGCAAATAAGTTCTTATACAAATTGTTGTAACAAAAGACTGGTATTTGTTCCTCAAGTACGAGTTCCAGTAGGAAACTTAACGAAACGCAATTACATACCGAAACAAAGCAACGTCTAAAGATTTTCTTTTAGGACCTACATTTTTCTTTTTCTCGACAGAGATTGCTTTCTATAATAAAAGTTAAAATTCGCTGCAAATAAGACTGGCCATTCCATAAATGATTCGTGTCATAACATTGGAAATGATCTCATTAGCAATCTTCCTTTGTAATTCGCCAAGTAATTTCTCGGAGAGATAAAAGGTTTTCATAAAATTATTCAAAGTAATGAGGTGTTTTCATAGCGTGAATTTTGTAAAAATATACATGACGATAATAATAAATCCACAGTAAGCATATGAATAAAATACATTTATGTTAAGCTATTGTTTTTTGTCTAAACCACTAGACTAATAGTTTTTCATTTTAGTATAGCTATTGATCTGTGTTTAGAAAACTGTAAACTCTATCTTGAGGGTTGTACGAAAGTAATATAATATTTAGAAAAATATTCAAGTTCCTTAGGATATGTAAGATTAAACATCTCATTAAATTCATTTCTCATTCAAACAAAGAGAAAGCTGGCACTGGTTCTATTTTCACTAGGCCTAGGATGTTTATGTTAAATGCTTTATTTTTATAAACATATTATTGGTATGTCAGTAAAAATTGTCAGTGTTTGATAGGAGGGAGGATTTGTTACGGATTAAGTATCAGCTTTCTAATGAGGAAAAGCTGTGAAATGCTGTATGCGCTTTCCGATTTCAATTTATTAATTTCCGAATCCTTGAGAAAAATAGCTTGATACGGACTTGTTAAATAATAAATGATGTTCTAAGGCAAATCTTCTTCGTCGTTAATAATGCCGAAAATATTACTTGTCTGTCAATACTTAAAATTTACACAAACCTTCATAATGTTAAACTAATTCGTTAATTACGGAAGTGGTCTAGAATCCAATTTATCACGAGTTTAAATAATTACTGAGAATAGTTGTAACAAGCAAACCGCTAAACGGTTGTCATTAGGCGCGCCATCAACGCAGCATGTCACCTGTCCAAAATGATATATCGCGACCCTGACTTAATTGCGTCTTTTTCGTGTTTACAGTGATAGATATATTATTTTATTAAAAAATCTATTAATAATTTTAAAAATAATGTCCATATGTTAAAATAACAAGAGTTTCTGTCATACCTAAGAATTATCTCGTTTGCGTCAGCTTTGTTACTAAAAAGCCTCGTCAAAATATATCGTATCGTTTATGTAAATACATTCATACAGACATTATGTATTAACGGTTCTTGTTAAAATGTCGGATGTAAACTTTTATAAAAATAATTTACACAAATAATTTCAGGGTATTTACCCTGAATTTATTTTTCCTCAAACATAGATTTTTTGACTTCGAGAATCTTTTTACCTTTTAACATCTCAGTAAGGACCAGTTTATAGTGTTACTATTTAATAAAGCTTTGCATTACATATTCTGTTTACTAAAACCTGTTAAGTTATAGCTCCAATAAAGCATAAAAAATGCCTAAAACTCGAAGTTGCGCAGAGCTTGGACTCGGCCGCGCTAAATTATTCAACTCACGGCCCGTGCTGACGTCCTGTCGCAGTCGACTTATTCCCGCATGTACTGTACTTACAGAATAATGTATTAACTTGCTATAATACAGAGATTATTGAAGTATCACAACTATATAAAAATCCTATGTAGAGAAACAGTTTTAAAAGCCCTCCGATTGGCTTTCACATTGACGCCTCGCAAGTGATTCTCAAACTTTATATCAATAAAATGTTTTCATAAAACTATTTTTTTTTTACAAAAACAGTTTATTAATTTTGTTTGATTGATTATGATACAAATAACCTGAAATAATCATATCGAAAATGTAATTATTATAAAAAACCGTATTATTATTAACGTTCCGAAATATTTAATAGTAGATATTGGTGTTTAAATTTATAAATAAATAAAAAGGAAATACAGTTCTTTTAGTGGTAGTATGTATAGTACTGAATGTAAACACTTTTCTAAATAATATTATTAAGTTCAAATAAATAAAATTATGGAGGAACCTTCGCCATTTACCTTACCGAACTGACAACGAAACTCGAAAGAAAAAATATCGTGGGTCCTTTATATGTAATTCGATATTCAAATATTGTCCTTGTAACTGACACGTTGGGGAGTTAACAGAAACGCAATATTTCGGTTTTTGCAAATATAAGGTTCATAGGTCACCAAAATTATCGTTATTTTTAAAAGTTTGGAAAACGCTGTACAGCAAAAGCATTCTTTCAATCTGAATCACCTGGATTTTAATCGGAGATTGGACGAAACTTTTAATAGAAATAAAACAAGACAGAAACTCCAGTTTAAAAGGTAAAA
>JAOSYY010000009.1:2470591-2481520 GCA_025727935.1 Hebomoia glaucippe | reverse complement strand
TCTAAATTTTGACTGACTAGTCTGATTTTGTCAGTAATTAATCAAATTCCAAGTGAGAATTGCTATTTAATTTTCTAGCGTTAATCGTTTACGCTTTTGAAAATAGAATTCTATTAATTTCCATCAAGTATGTACAGTATCTCAACGCGCGCAAGGTATTTATATGTGTACACGTGTATTGTATTCTGTAACGACCGTTCGAGAACTGAGTATATATAACAAGTGGAAATTGAATACTATTCAAGATCTGTTTCATCCGTAATATGTGTACGAGGCCATACAAATTTTATGTATACACATCTGAACTAATATTGCAAAGACAATATATATTATTTGTAGGAATCAGCGCGAAAATGGTTTTAATAATTTCAAAGTAATACTGGCTTTATTTCGTATGTAATATCAATATATAGAAATTCTAAGTATATAAAATATTCTAAGCAATAACAATTTTTTTTAATTTTTTTGCGATTAAAATTAATCACTGATACTGTCAGACTGACTTTTACAGTATTTATGTTGGAAGCTAAGTTGTAATGAGTAAAAATCACCACTCACGAAACCGCGTGGCAGAGTTATCATTGTAAATTCTAAAAACAGTATAGAAATTGGAGCGAAGGGAACCGCGGGGCGCTTCTAGTATCAAGAAGTTAAAATTGACTTCAAAGATATAATGTTGTTCTTAATGAAGTTAACAAAATTGTCTTAAAAAGAACACAAACATAACTTTTCGATTCAGGTAGAACCTTCTATAAACCAAGAGTATTAAGTACGTTTTATAGTAATAAAACAGAAAACGTCTGCTTATTAAATTTTACTCCCGGCTTACAGGAAATATAAAAATTTCGCAACAGACCCAATGATAAGTACTGCTATAAAAGTTTTATTTGAAAATCCACGAAATTAATTCAAGCGGAAGTTTCATAATAGTGCTTTAAATTGTTTTACTTTTTCTGCGTGTCTATAGCTGGATTAATGAGAAAATATTTTTATCTATTTTATAGGAGTATTTACTGAAAAGTTTAATAAAATAAATATACATTTATATTCTAAGCGATTCTAAGCAGATCACAAACTAACTTATACTTAACTTAACCATCTACTGGATGATAATGGGTTCGATTCTTGCGTGTTACTATTAAATTTTCTAACTTATACAACCACTTACAGTACCCCACGAATCCGTCCATCACAATGTTTATAAATTATCGAATAAGTGTTATTCTGATGTTTCGGCTATATTTCTATAGTTTCAAGAATATCCGTTCAGTACTTTTCGCTTGAGAAAACAACATCCGAACATACAAATTTTTGCGTTTATAACATTAGTAAGGAATTCGTGTGTCTGATAACGTTTTAAGTTTTCGTTAGAATGAAGTATAACTAGTAATTTCACTTTGAAACTTAAACCACTGGAAAATATTAAAGATAAATTCAAATCTCAATTTTGCAACACGGTTTAGCTTATCTAACCATATTGATACTTCAAATACAAAAAAGGGTACTTTGTCCTATTAACGATCAGAAAAATATAACTTAATAGAAAAACTACGTAGTAATTAAGTACCTTACTAGATACTCTACATTGAAAATTCAGGTCTAAATAAAGAAAATAAGTTCTAATAGACAGTGTTTAAATAAAATGATATTATTAAATGTATGTAACCGAAAACTTATTGGAGCGGTCCCTTATCAGTGAGACCAGCCCACTTGTATTTGCAAAGGACACATTGTACGGTATTCAAAATCCTAATGTCACCCATTTTACCCGCATTCAATCTGCAAATAGACAAAATTAATCTTTTGATCGTTTCCCTCGAGCTAATTCCTCTAAGCATACGCTAAGCTACTGAATTTTAATGCTCATTTGAGACATATGTTTTTATAACACTAGCAGTGCCTTGGAGTTTCACCCGCACTTTTTTATGTATAGATTTTTTTTAATACTAAAAAAAATAAGGTCGGCAGCAGAACGGCACTGTATGATGACAAATGATGTAATATGGCTAAGCTTAAGGTTGAGAACGTGTCTTGGAGGTGTCTATGGGTGACAGGAATCGCTTAGTATAGACGAACTGGATGCTCGTTTGCCTTCGTATCGTATAAAAAAAATAGACGAGTTTCACGAAATTAAGGTAGGTTAAATTGTGCTTGACCTGGTGGGGGTGGCAGAAGTTACGCTAAAAGATGTTCGTCAGTGAAATTTTTAGTTAAAATTAGTATAACAATTTAGGAGTTCATCCAGAATAAACAGAGAATCAGACAGACAAAAATTTGTAAAATATTTTTTTATTATGAATACCTTCTATACTTTTCATTTATTTATTCGTAGCTATAGATAAGCTTATTTAATAGAAGCTATAAATTTAACTAACTTTGTGTAACGGTATATATATTATTTAATTATGGGTAAATAAGCATAAGGCTTATATGATGAGTGATCTACGTCGCCCATGGGCACTTAGACCACATATTATAGAGGCATTGTAATGCGTAAAATGTATTTTATACCGTAAGACTATAATTGGAAACCTTAGAGCGATCATTGTGTCAAAAGCTTAAACATGCTTTATAATATATTTTTAACTGCCTACGTATTATTTAACGTTACTTACAAATTGATATCCATAAAATATTTACACAAACAATCGTTAACTAAAATTAATCTTGGCCTAATAAATTACTGAGACCGATATTAAGTAAAAATTACTATCATTAATGTTCTACCATTAAATAGTTCTTAGTTAGTACTAAGACATTAACTGTAAGTAGTTTAGTTCTGAGACAAATAGCACTTTTGTCTAGATGTCCTTAATTAATGTTATTTGGAACTAATGAAGTATGCGAGCTCTTTATTCCAAGCCTATTTAGTGCTCTAGACAGGTAAACTTCAAAATCACAAGTAATTTATAATACACAATAAACGTCCGAATCACGAGTTTGTTTGTTCGAACGCTAATCTCAAGAACTGCTGGCCTGATTTGAAATTTTTTTTCAGTGTTAGATAGTACATTTATGGAAGAAGCTAATAGGCTATATTATATTTAAAAAAATAGGGATCCCTATAAGTCCAAAAATGTAACCGAGGTGTAAAAATCGAAATGAACACGAGCAAAGCCATTAGAAGCTAGTTTCTAATATAAAATTCAAATATTTTTTGTCAGGAACACTTCTAGTCTAATATGGAACAAATGGATTTTACAGTTAGGCGAAGAGTTTAGGAAGATTTATATTCGTTTCATAATAATAGAATTGTGTATGCCACATACACACTATCATGACAAAATTATGTGAGACAAAAAAAAATGTAATCTGTCCCTAATAATTACTGAAGTTACATATCCTTCTACGTATTTAATTAAAAGTACAGATAATACACGACTTTAAACTTTGGTTCGCGTTCTAAAAAAAAAATAATCTTGTCTTGTATTAAAAAACATATATTCAGAATATGTTTTCTATACATAATTCATAAACAAGTAAATTTCAACATATGAATGTTGGAACATATTATATGGCTATAATTTGTTTTCTTAAACATTTAAACGATTCTGATGAAACGTTAGATCATCAAAGAAATAAGTATCTTTTGAGCAGGAAATTTAGCCAATGGCTCGTACAGCCCAACTAGTTTTACAAGGATTATTGTAATAAAATAGCATAATATTCAACAGTAATAATTTATTTTCTATAACTCTGTAGGAATCGTTGTATTTCTATCTGAGATTTAAAACATAAATGAGTATTACGTCAAACGCTAACACCCATGCCTTTTCGCCGTGTGCAAGTGAATCTGAAACAAAGATATTAATATAGGCGATCACTTAAATAATATAGTATAGATTTATTGGGATTTACAATTATTGTAAATGGGGCTAACTTAGCAAACTTTTTAGTGATAATGTTACGAATTAACATTTGACAGCACTCAATTAGTTAGTGATTTTATACCTTGGAAAGCGTTTTACCCGCTGTAAGATAAAAGCAATCGAAATTATTTAAACTGAGTTTGTTGTGGCCATACGTCTGTATAATATTTTCAACATAAAGCTGTGGAGTTTTAACAAACATTCATTTGTTATTTATGCAATCTATATATATAATTTTTTCAAGCTTTTTACAGTACGTGAAAATTCCAAAAACCGTCTTAAAAGCGTCTAGTTTGTGTGTGTTTTTTGGGAAGGCAAACTGGCATACAGTTCACCTGGTGATAAGGGACGCCTCCAAAAACAGCTGTTTTATAAATCGCATTACCAACCCTAAAACCGTACCCATATTAAATCAATTAATTATTATTCAATGACGTGCAGTTCCTGATCTTATTCATAGACTGAACTCGAAACGGGCTATTAACTAAAGACCTTACCATCTACGTGTTAAATTATAAATGCCTAAGCCTTACCAAAACAAATGCCTCCCCAGAATGTAATGCGATCATAAAAATGTATGAAAAACAGGATCGTAATAATGAAACGAGATATTAAAACCATTGAAAGTGAGCAGTCATTTGGCTTTCGGCCAAATTATCAAAAAATGTTTTCAGTTTAGCCCTTCATAATATCTTCGTAAATCTTCATAAAAATTATGCAATGATATATATCACTTTTTAGGCTTGATCGTGGTATTTTTAACATTATAATATTCAACAATGTCTACCGAAATTAGTCAGATTAGAAATCACAATCATTTAGTATTTTCATTTAATTAAAATTTTGAATATATAATTTATATTACAAAGCTGAAAAGTTTGTTTGTTTGGCCACCACTGGCCCGATTTGAAAAATTATTTCAGTGTTCGATAGTATATTTATCGAGGAAGGCTGTAGGCTTTATGATATTCTCAAAAAAATTAGGGATGCTCACTAAAAGTCCAATAATATAAACTAAGGTGTAAAATTCGAAGTGAATGCTAGCGAAGCCGCCGGTAGAAGCTAGTATTTAACATATTTCATTAATTATATTGGATACACTACGGTGTCAGTCGCGACTTCCACATAAACACTTAATTTAAAGTCAATGGTGTACATATTACAAAAATAGCCTATATTGTTCCTTATAAAATTCTCTATCAGCTAGTGAAAACCCCGTTAAAATCGGTTAATTCGTCCCAATGTTTAGCCAGGACAATTAAATCAATAAAAAAGTGGTTTAATGATTTTCTATAAGTCCTGTATATACCGCCATACATAAATATTTAGAGAAACGGAATTGTTTACTAAAGGAAACTTCAAATTTATTGTATGTATAAAGCCTTAATACGAAAAGCTAGTATGAGTTTTTGTACGAACATAATATTCTTTAATACAATTTTATATACATTACGAAGATCATTTATCCGTGAGTATCGACAGCGTAGTGACGTGCTATAAAATTACACTGGCATTTTATTGCGCATTTTCTGCATCAGAATCTCTATATAGGGACAAGAAATATTCCGAAAAATGACTGCTATCATTTGTTTATTCAATATATTTTTTAAAGCTCCTTAAGAAGCGATTTTCACGTAACGTCTGCGGTATGGAAATTTTATGGGTGAAATCAATAAGGATTATATCATCCAGTGAACTATAAAATACACTACATAATTCTAAAATTGATTTTAATATTTTTTTCGTGCATTTGTGATTTATTTTGAGTAAGTTCCAGTTGTGAGTTGAAGCTTTTTAATAATTGTTGTTGTAAGATTCGAGGAAACAGACATACTGACAAGTAAGAAAATTTTAATTTCTTATAGTAAACGTTCACCTTATTTAACTTATTAACTAGCAGTACCCCGGGGTTGCACTCGCATTTATTATATTACATTTAAAACATGAATTGTCTCCAAGTCAAAGTTTCTTAGATTTTGCTTAGTTAAAGTTGAACTAAAAAAGAAATTAAAGTACTAACCGCTTCCACCGATCGCGGGCATATTCACGCTAACCATTTCTGAATCTTTAAGAAATATGTAATTCGCTTTAAAACCGGTGCCGTCCAACCGATCGTTAGACCTGAACGTTATTCTGAAGAAGTTCTTCTTGGATGTGACTTTTAACTCCTTTAATTGTCCGCAATGCCTTGTGCCACGGGAATTGACGTCGTTTGTGAAACGTACGTAGTCACTCGCCGAGACTGCCTCACAGCTGCATTAAAAGATATTTTTCTCAAATTAAACCTCAGGCAACAACTTTCTTTACGAGACATAATAATTGTACATCAGCCATCATGTTTACTCACACAATTAAAAATTTATTCAAAGTTAAAAATATTATAATTAAAAAGTCCGTTTCTCAACTTAAATATATATAAAAGCTGTTTTGGGGACTGCTCCCGAAAACGAAGACAGGTGATAGTACTAATGACACCTTTGATCAAGGGACGGAATAAAATTCGATCCTGACTAAAAAAAAATATTTTTAAAAAGTTTTAATAGCGTTATTTCGCTCCATCTTGTTAGTCCAGCTGTTTTTGTATATTGCTGGTTCTTTTTTTGTAAAGTAATGTATTTTTTATGAAACTATCGTTTCATTTAGCTGTGCTTACAAGATGAAGCGTAAATAATGCCAATAAAAAGTGTTAAAATATGTCTATTTTTAGTCGGGTTCGATTTTTTCCGTCCATTCATCAAAGGTGTCATTAGTACCTGTCTGCGTTTTCGGAAGCAGTCCCCAAACATCCTTTATATAATATCATTTTCACTGCATTCATTACAAATTTAAACATGTTATTTACTTTTGAAATCCATATCTGGTATCGTTTTTGTCTTGTTTAACCCGACAGGGTACTGTTAAAATTATTCTCAATCACACAAATAGGTATCTATAACTATTCATAATACAGACAGGTGATGATTCCTTTAATAACATCATTAGGTACAATATACAAAATTCATAGTAAAATTATGTTTATTACACATAGAGATGGTTTGCAGCTTGCCACTTGACTCTAACAAACTCTTTTCGCTCCATTTCTTTCGTTTAATATTTTCGTACTTATCGTCAAAGTATAAATCATAAAATCGTGACTTACGGATGAACCCCTTCCACGTCGAAATGTGTGAAGTGCAAATGTACCCTTTGCTCTTTAGTTCCGTAGAAGAAATAGTTGCATTCAGTATCTCGCGGGTACAGCCCTGGATGGTTTGGTGACGTCACTACACCCCGGGCACGCGTGCTGCTATTGTACACAAAGGCACAAGGAAACTCCAGCAGTTGCTTCCCAGTTGCGATACCGTAATCTGAAATTTATGGGTCAGCTAAAAATTGTTGCGAAACTCCAATTTGCTTTAACCCTTTCTACGCATAATCTATTTATGAACAAGTTTGTTTCTTACATAAAATACGAAGTTTATATTTTAGCTAAATATTTTCTCGAATAAAGGACATTGTATGTGAATAATATTCTAGGTTAGTACAGTTTGAAATTAAGCCTAAAATATTCAGCCGGCGTGTAGTGCTTCGTTATAACTTAAGCTTATATGATCTTGCAAACCGTGAATTCAGATAAACTATAATTTTTAACAGATTGTAATCGCGCCATATCTATACTAATATTATACAGCTGAAGAGTTGGTTGTTCGCTTGTTTGAACGCGATAATCTCAGGAACCGTGGGTCCGATTTGAAAAATTCTTACAGTGTTGGATAGTGCATTTATTGAGGAAGGCTATAGGTTATTTTATTTTTCAAAATTATTAGGGATCATATCTAAAAGTCCAATAATGCAAAAATCAAAATGATCCCGAGCGAAGCCGAAGGCAGAAGCTTCTCACTACGCGCTCGTTCGTAGTGAAAAGCGTATATAATTTGTAACCAAAACTATAATTGAAACATTAAGCAATTTATTAAATTAATTAATTTAGTTAATCTAAACGAAATTATTTATGAACATGTCTAAACACGGCCTTTTGGTAAATACTAATTTGACTTTTTAAAGGTTCGTTGTAATAATTTAAAATCACGTCAAAACAAATTTAAGTGGTATCGTTAACAGCGTAGTTAACATTCCATTCCACTCTAGAAGATTGATAATTATTTCATAAATAGGACTGTTAGTTAATTTGAATACATGGCATGTACATAAGACAATATCAACAGCTTAGTTTTAGCAATGTCGCTTTAAAAAGATTATTTACTAATTTGTAGAACTAAGTGCTAATTTAGGTCTATAAACACGTGATGTAACATAACGAACCTTCAACAAAGTGGTACGATATTTTAAACCCCCTGCTGTACCGTGAAGAATAAACTCCTCTAAATTCCATGGCAAGCTTGGGCCCGTTCGACATTATTGCCTTAGGAACGTCCCCGCCGCAGAACGACGCCATTTTCTCTAATCTCCCGTCGACGTCAAGGAACACGTCCAATGAATCCATGCTTTCACAGCTGTAACGGTGTTTAACAGCTTAAAATTGTTTATAAAACATTTAATTTATATATGTTTATGTATTTGTCGTTTTATGTGTAATGGAAGATTTCGAGATATATTATATTATCTTGTATATTTAATTTCTCAATTAGGTTTTTTATAAAATAGTATTAAAAGCCTAATCTGGAAGACCAGCAGCGGAGCTTAGCCCAAACTACCGATGGTTAGGGCCGCAGAGAAAGAAACCGTCTGACAATACGAGCTGTGTCCAGTACTGCCTTTTGCATCTGTCCCTTGATCCAACTATCTAGCGAGAGACTCTTTAGATGTTGGTCAAGACTCTTCGCTATGAGACTGTTCACGCTACTACTATAGGGACAAAGATCGTCGAATCCAGATCCCACAAAGCGGTTATCTCGTGAGTGAAGTCCAAGTATTTGCTAAGCTTGTCCTTCTCGGCCTCATGATTTATTTTTTAATAAAGGGGAAATAACATTTAGGGTTTATTGAGTAGTGCCGTTAAGTTTTCTGCGTAGACTAATAATATTAATCTATTTATTTAATAAAATATAATATATAATAAAAAAACCCCAACAAAGCTCGTTCGTTTATGGACTATTATGCCACAGAGACACACACACAGACATCAAACTTACACCACCTCTGTTTTTGCACCGGTGATAGAAGAAACAATTATTTATTTTCAATCTGGTAAAAAATACCTTATGAATTGAAATAGAAAGTACGATGTGTCGTAATTTTTATATATTTTTTTATTAAATGACTCGCGAAAGTGTGACTCGTAAAAGAAAAACGAATGGAGGAAAATGATATTCCATTTCCATATTTATTTTCAATAAGGTCACGTAAATGCGGCTATATATAGGTAACGTACGACAGTATTACGAACCTCCATTCTCTATTAAAATATCAGTATAATGATTCTTAATTTTTTTTATGCGATAGGCAAACGAGCGTTCAGTTCACTCATTCCCAGCGATTCCTGTCGCCCATTGACACCTCCAAGATCATTACACCTAGAACACGCGTTGCCAAACTTAAGACTTTAGACATATTTACGTTATTTGGCATTTTTAAGGCGTTCTGCTGTAATAACATTCGTTTTTCCTTATCACTCAATAGAACAACCCAATTTAATATCTCTAAATAGTCGTGCCTCTATAAATCGTTATATTGCGTGAACAATTTAATAAAATACGAATAAAGTACACCATTAAAACCGTGTCGACGCTAATAAAAAAGGAGAATTTTTCATGGAAAATACAATGGGCCTTTTGGCCGGTCATTAGTGTTCATTTGGGACAAGTTCTCCGCCCACTTACCTGAAAATGCGGTGAAAATATTTATTTATAAGGTATTTTTCGCATCAAGTACATTAGTGGATAACGTTTTGTCATATTGAGTGTTACATAATTATTTGAAGAAATCCATATATATCTTTAAGTTTTCTAAACGAATACAAATTTTAATATTATATCCAGCAATTGACATATTTTATGAGATTTAAATCATAAATATTAGTTTTTCACTATGATTAAGTAAATTTAGTAATTAATGTGCTAAGTTTTTTTTTCGTTTTCACGCCTTAAGTATTAAAGCGATTGTAATCAATTTTAATAATTAAGATAGGTAACCAAAGTCGTCTTTTTTTGCTAAAAACTATAGGAAATAGACTAAGGGATGACGTGAACTTCGTAAGAATTTTTTTATTACGTCATCTTACTTCTTTGCCAAAAGTATTCTTTATAACGAATTTTACCATTTGTATATACAGAATGTTAGGGGATTGCTCCCGAAAACGAAGACAGGTCATAGTAGTTATAACACCTTTGATGGTGGGACGGAAAAACATCGATCCTGACTATAAAAAAGTCATATTTTTATTTGCGTTTCATTGGTGTTTTTTTTTTCAGTATTTTTTATGAAGTTATCGTTTCATTTAGCTGTACAAACGTTTTAAAAATATGACTTTTTTATAGTCAAGATCAATTTTTTTTCCGTCCCATCATCAAAGGTGTCATAACTGCTATCACCTGTTTTCGTTTTCGGGAGCAGTCCAAAAACACCCTGTATAGTGTTGATAAATTGTATTCGCTTGACCATTCGCGCCATGTACGCATACTCACTCAATTATATTGCCGGTGACCCTCTGCAAACTGAAGTCTTCAAAGACCAATCGAACTCTCTGTCTGCCGCGCGCCAAAAAGTCATAATGACAATGCGTTTTCGCCGGATACGGCGATGGATATAAAGGCGAGATCAATTTGCCACTAGTACTCTTATCCGATCTGAATACTTGATGGCACGATGATGCTGAAATGTTACGTCGTTTCGGTAATGGGATTTTTATGCGATGAGAAGATTAGACTCGCTATTCTGTATTGAGTTGGATATAGATGGCTTGTAAGGGAAATATAGAATTATAATACACAAAGACAGTTCGTATCTGAGGATATTGGTAACGTATTTCACGATTATACTAAGAATCCGAGTCGACTTTGTACGACAGCTTACTTTTAAAATCACGTAACTACTTGTTAAGCGGAAAACTTAGGTTATCGAG
>JAOSYY010000009.1:2396080-2423883 GCA_025727935.1 Hebomoia glaucippe | reverse complement strand
TATGCTATCGTACATCGTACGTAGGCACAAAATTATCGTATGTGTACGATAATTATCGTACGGTTCCGAACGCTGCTGTTTATACAATATAAATTTAATCCACAGACTAAAATAAGGAATATATAACAAAGAATACTTCGATACCTATTAATGATAGAGGATGCTTTCCAATTACAGACTCGGAAGAACTGCATTACACTGCTGAACACTACTAGACTATGATAAGAGCATTAAAAGGAACAGTGTAGTTCTCCAAAAACGACATTGTAGCTTATAAAACTACAGAAAAGAACGAAGTGTACTATTATATCGATTGTTAGATTTGTTTATATTTAAATGAGTTTGTCTGCTTCTTTTTTTATGTTTTTAAATTCATTATACATATTACATTCATTTTTAAATTGTTTATATTCATTTAAAATAATTTATTATACTACAATTTATTGTTACTTAACTTTCAGCTGAATAGTTATTTTGTATTGTCTTGTCAAACGTTTATTGAAAGCTATTCTTTAAATGCCTATATCGTTATTGTTATATGTACAGGAGATTTATATATATTAAGATAATAAAAATAATATATTTGAATTTTATTCGTGCTCTGTGGTGATGACAAAGCGATTGCTGTTTTGACTTTTTTAATTGTCAATGCTAGATTTTAGCGAAGCGATTTTGTTAATTCATTGAACTAACACTGAATAGCTACATATTTAAAAGCTCAGAACATTTATTTATATAAAATTTAATAAAAATGGCATCAGTTTTAATTCCTGAAATATCGGCACCTGGATTTTGTTTTGAAAATTGCCAACGGTAAGCAATACTAACTACTAACTTCCATAGTCCGCAAACTGAACTTTGCGACATTTGTAATACATATATATCTTTTATTATTTACAGAAATGCTTTCCTTGAACTTAAAGGCTTTCCTGCTCCAAAAGCGACGAAAACCGGTACAACTATTGTTGGCATAATTTATGCAGACGGCGTTATTTTGGGTGCGGATACTCGAGCCACTGAAAATACAGTCGTTTCGGATAAAAACTGCCAGAAAATTCACTATCTTGCCAGTAACATGTACTGTTGCGGAGCTGGCACGGCTGCTGACACTGAGATGACAACACAGACGGTTGCTTCTCAATTAGAGCTTCAGCGCCTCCATACCGGTCGTATAGTACCAGTTGAGACTGCATCAACCCTCTTAAAGCGTATGCTGTTTCGTTATCAAGGTCATATTGGAGCAGCTTTAGTACTTGGTGGTGTTGATCGCTCAGGGCCACATATTTACTGTATCTATCCTCATGGATCTGTTGATAAACTACCTTATGCTACAATGGGTTGGTATTATTCTGAGCTAAAATAATGCTATATTATTATTAGAACCACCCCTTGATATCATTAATTTATATAAATTGTGTTCACCCTTGAAATTTTTCCTACCTAGTCATCAGATTCAATTAATTAGCTATTTATCATGAACAAAAGATTATAAATTGCTATTTTTCATTAGGTTCTGGATCCTTAGCAGCAATGGCTGTTTTTGAATCAAATTGGAAACCCAACATGTCAGAAGAAGAAGGCAAAAAACTTGTCAGAGATGCTATTGCAGCTGGTATTTTTAATGACTTGGGTTCTGGATCTAATGTTGACCTTTGTGTTATTCGCAGTTCAGGCCCTGCTCAATATCTAAGAACATATGAAGAGGCCAATGTTAAGGTAATCTTAGTGGCATAACTAGTTTAAGCTAGCCAGCGACAAATTTCTCTGCTTATAGTTATATGAATTATTAACCTATTTTAACAGATTGACAGTGAAATTTTTCACATATATTTAATTATCAACCGTCACATTAAATATGAATGGGATTAATAAGATAGAAAACACATATGTTTGTAAACACATATTATTTGTTAATGTTGTTAACACTTAAAACATCATGTTGTACTAATCATGTTATTGTGATAGTTTTTATGCATATGTTTTAGTAAGAATAAAGTCAATGTTAATTAATAGGGAAAGAAGCAAGGGTCATACAAATATGCTCCAGGCACCACAGCTGTCCTGAAGCAAACGGTGATCCCTCTCGAGTTGGAGTCTGTGTCTGTTCGTCAAGTTCAACCGATGGAAGTTGAACCTTCTCCCAGTCGGCGCTAATTAGTACTCTTAATTTTAAATAAAATCTTTATTAAACTCTATTGATAATGTTTTTTGTCTTAATTCTTCAAATGATCAACTAAGTGCTACATTTTTATAATCAGACAATCTTTAGGGCACATAAAAGAGTATTGTGCAAGTGGGCATATATTTGAGAAAATTTTTGAAAATTAAAAATGTTCTAAATGTAATTTAGCACTATATTCATATATTTTGTGACTTTACTTGAAAATACCTTGGATATAAAATGACAATAAATTAGTAAATTGTATATAAAAAATTCAATTCAATTTTCTTTTTTTTAACTGATATGTGGAAAATTTGCATATTTATTAATAGAAATTTAATATTATTTTCAAAAGCAAATGTATCAAGTACAAACATGTTTTGAGAGTGAGATTTTTACTAATCTTATTAGACCTTTGCCTGTAAGGAGAGCCGAGATTCTAGAGAATAAATATCATTGTGCAAAATAATAAACTATCCAAAATTGTGGGCTAGTGCAATAAAGAGCTCATAACAAATGTGTACCTACCTATTGATAATTTATCAATTTAAAGTTTAATGTCGGTAAAAAAAAATGTGGAAATCATAGTTTTAGTTATTATATTGGATTGCGAAATATGAATCGCAAACGTTCTCATTACTAAGTCAATGCATTGTACGTTTGACATGTGTTACTATCGCCCATTACGTATTTGCTGGCCTTAAAAGTTTGAACGGACCAACAATGTTTAAGCGTATTTATGACCCCACAAATGATGTGATAAGTAAAAATCGACGTACAAATATGAAGAGAGATGCACTACGATACATTCTATATCTACATTTATTTTCCATTACCGGCCTTAAATCCTGCTCTTTTTAAAATTTATATATTTTATAAATTAATAAATATTTATCTTCATGTTCGTCAGATTAGGGTTTCCTTTAAGATATAGCTTAGAATAGTTTCTATAAATTCTTAACCAAAAGGAAATTTAAATTATTTACTGTGCATGAGAGACCACTTAATTAAAGCCATAGCTGACGTTCACGAAGTTTCATACTGCAACCACTAAAATATTTGACCACTGAGGAACACGGTCATGAAAATAAAAATCTATTACTGCTTCGCGGACTATAAGTAGAACGTCT
Source organism: Hebomoia glaucippe (assembly GCA_025727935.1). Lineage (NCBI taxonomy): Eukaryota > Metazoa > Arthropoda > Insecta > Lepidoptera > Pieridae > Hebomoia > Hebomoia glaucippe. The sequence continues at coordinate 2,420,592 of JAOSYY010000009.1, read as the reverse complement.
AGTCTGCTAATACTTACTTACTTACTTATGGCTAATAATATAATCTCTATTGTTCAGAACTTTCCTTAATACAACATTGGAATGGCAGTTCTTTTATCCCTTAGTTCTTTTTATGTAAAATAAAGTCCCAAGTGTCTTTCCACCTGAGATTCACAAGATCGATTTCAGTCAAATCTATGTTTCCATAACTTAAAACACTGAATTTCTTAAAAGTGAGTATTACATACGCAAGCCAAATAGCTACACAAAATATAAATACATGAGTTAATGATTTCGTTCTTTTTCGTAAATGAAGAAGGCAAAATACATGTTCGATTATGAAGGATAGAAGAAGAATTTTAAATATGTAAGCTGGTAAATAATGATGCAAGAAAAGTGTTCGATCCATGAAGAAAAATGGTAAGTAATGGAACCAGTAGCCTATAAAAAAGATGCAACCGGCGTCGTAAAACTTTTGAGATGCAAAAGGAGGTAAGTCTGTAATATTTCTTCTCGAACGTATAGCATATAAAGTGAAGAATGCCGCGTATGCTAAAACCGAGATCGTCCCTGCATACCACGTTATCAAGTTTCCAATGAGATGTACTTGAGCCTATTACAAGAAAAAAATATAAATAAGTTGCTTTCCTAAAAAATAACTTATTACGCTAATACAAATAAACTGATGGTGGAAGCCCTAAACACTCACGTTAGAGTCCGGTGAGAGCCAGTAGGCAATGGAACGTTGCAGTAGAGGCCACTCGTGAGGTTCACTCGCGAACATGTGACCTTGAGGTGCATCGGCCGCGTGCGACCACATCTTATACTGCAGCTCCCAGAACTTGGCCCAAAATGATAACTGTGTCGCAGCGGTAGGAATCATTTCCGCTTTAACCAACTCACGTTCACGCTCTTTCCTATCTTCCGCTAAAAGAACAATAGCGAAGTCATATAATATGATGAGTTAGGGTCGAATGTTATGTTTTTAATATGCTTCTCTATTAACGCACATACAATAAGGGTCGTGGAGCTGATCCTATGATGAACCCCAAAGCATATTTATATGTATAAATGTTTTATTCTATGAATCGATAAGACATTAAATAAGAAATAAAGTTATGAATATTTATTCATAACTTTAAATAAAAATATCTATATGAATTACAAACACATATATGTATGTATATAATTCATTTATCATATACTAGCTGACCTGGTGAACCTTGTTCCGCCTTAAAAGCTGTCAAGAAGCAGATTTTTGATTTTATTAAGCAAAATTTTTTTATTAGGATATTAAATATAAAAGGGATTAAATATTTTTTTAAGAAGTATCCTATAACCGTCTCCTGGCCCTAAGCTACATTCCCACACCAATTTCCAGCCAAATCGGTTCAGCCGTTCTTGGGTTATAAATAGTTTAACTAACACGACTTTCTTATATACATATAATATAAAATATATATGATAATTTTGTTGTAATAAAAGAATGGTAATGACAACATAATATTGTGAAGAAATTTTAAACTTTTAACTTAATTATTTTTAGTTCTGAGTTTGTAACTTATAACTTGAAAAGAACACATATTACATTTAGAGTACCGATGCTCTTCAACATTCCATACGGCATCCTGATGCGTGATAACCTTATCTGCAACCACCTCGTGCTGGTGGAAACCCCAAGACGGCAACTGGCGACCGCTATAGCGTAGAGCGGAGCCTGACTCCACGTGAATCAGTCTCACCAGCGAACGAATACTGTCCCAAGTGGCAGAGTCACTCGCACGGTTCACTATCTCTACCCGCCACAAGTTCTGTGCTGACATCGAGACGTTGTAATCGATGTAGCAAGACACCTCCTGAAAATTATATATTGTGTTGTAGTTTCGATTAAAATTCATTTACTAAATTAATCGAGATAAAAAATAATTTTGTAGCTGTAATAAGGGCATTTACATATTTATAAACTCTAATTGGTTTCTAAATGTTTCCATAAGGCAAGATGATTTTGTATTTCAAAAGCAATGCATTTAGTATGTAGCCCTAAATTCTAATTAATCTTGCAGTGGGAGATAGACGGGATCGTAATTTTTTTTTTTAAATAAAACTGGAAGGGGCAAGATTATCAACTATATTGGTGGAAGTATAAATTTTGTCTGAAAGTTCTTATAATTTATAATTCTGCCTATAAAAGTTAGTGAAACAACGTAGTAATTAAGAGTAGTAGTAGTAGTAAAGAATCGTACTTTTATCTTACTAGTGTAAAGTGTACCTGTGATTGTGGCGATACGGGTGCAGCAACATCGTGTGTATTAAGCGCTCTAGTTGTCAAGCCGTGTACAAGTTGCACTACATCTCCGTGGCGAATAGAGTCCGGGGGATAGGATACTGTAAGTGAAGACTCAGTGGGCCTCTTCACTATCCACCAGTTATTGACATCTTTAAAGCTATAACATGTGACCTGTTGTTGGTGGGAAGAACCTCTGCCATCTGTGTACTTCACGGGATAAACGTGAGCGTGAGAGTGGAGCCAGCATGTACGACCATGAGAATGTCTGAATAAAAAAATATGAGACCATACACAAGATAAATAAGTTATACATAGTGTCAATGAATTTAAGTTATATTTTTCTGGAAAACATTTATATCAAAATGTCCAAAATAATTTGAAAATAGCCAGTTTTTATTTCAAATGATTTTATTGTTAAGACTAAGTCTTTTGTAAATAGACTGGCCATAAATACTGTTCCATAACAACATTTCTTTTTTTCAACTTTTTAATAATTTTGAAATTGAAACACGTATATTATTTAAAAAACTTATTTCGATTTTGCGTTTTTTCCATTTCACATATTTTTTCGTGTTTATTATAAAATTAAATTATGGAATGGGGTGTTAAAGAAAATAGGATTGCAGTGATCGCCTTGCATAAAGTGGGTATAGAGCCGTCGATCATATTCCAGACACCTCAAAAGCTTGGTATCAACCGTATATTCGTATATCGTACTATCAACAGATACCGAAATATTTAGTCTGTCGAAGACCAGAAAAGATCGGGGCGGCCACTTGTTGTTAGAATTACAAAGGCTGTTAATGCTGTTTAAGACAGAATTCCCATTAGGAAGCAAAAGATCTTATCGCGAGAAATGAAGATTCCCGCTAGGACTCTGTCGCCTATTATAAAACAAGACCTGGAAGCTCGGTGCTTATCGCCGATATACAGAACATGCCTAAAATCAATCTTTACAAATAAAAAGATGTTTTTTATGAGGAACGTTCGCCTTTTTAGCCTGTTGGTTATTAAAACTAACCGGACCTCGGCTTGGGCTGCCGTAGTTAAATAAAAAGAGAGTGGATCGACCAAAACGCCTTCTGTCGCAATACGCAGGTGAAAGGCACAGAAATATCCTCTTTAACGATGAAAAAAATTTCACTATTGAAAACACTACAATAAGCAAAATGATAAAGGGTACGCTCACAGTTCTAAAGAAGCTGCTTAAGTAGTGGGAAACGTACACCATGGTCATCATCCTGCGTCAATGATGGTTTGGTGGGGCGTGTCTTATCAAGGAGTCACAAACCTATATTTTTGTGAAAAAGGAGTGAAAACTTCAGCCAAAGTGTATCAAGATACAGTCTTGGATCATGTCGTGAAACCTCTCAAACTTTCTAAAATATACCGTGGACTTTCCAGCAGGACTTTGCACCTGGTCACGAGACACGAACTACCAAAGTCTGATTTGAAACTAATGTTCTGGACTTTATAAGAGCTTAAGACTGGCCCACATCTAAATCAGACTTCAATTTATGGTCAGTTTTAGAGGCATGGCCTGTTCTCAACGACACGGTGACATTGAGTCTCCTAAAAAAATCTTTGGAGCAAGCAGTGGCGAAGTTTTCCTTAGAAACCGTCCATAAATCCATAGATTCGTGGCCAAACAGATTGAAGGCTTGTGTAAAACCTAATGGTGAGCAATTCAAATAGGCTATATTTTTATTTTTTGCTGAGACGTTAATAAATATGTAGTTATAAATTTTAATAATATTACATTACTTCATTTAAAAAAAATACATTTTCATTTGTAACAGAACTTATGACTCAACTAGGCATATAGTGACACATTCCTTTAAGAAGTTTATAGCAGTGTAGTAAATAGTTACCTTAATGTTATTTGAGAACCATGAGCAACATGTAAGGGTTGCCCTCTGGTTATACTTGCAAGTCCTCCTTGCAAAGATGCTTGAAAAGCACTTGTCATTACACTATCATGTGGTCCAGCTTTTGGCAGTAATGATAAATGAGCATAGAATACACCCGTATATACACACAATGGTATAACAATAAGAACTATCAGTCTCCATAATATTGATAGACATAAACTCAGAGCAGATTCAATGATACCAATTCTTTTCCACATTTGTCTGCCAACTAAGAAAATTGCTAATAAATATGTATACAATCCTGAGTATTTAATCCTAAAAAAAACATTTATTATCATAATATTTTTCTTTTTCATTTATGTTTAATTCATAATGTATTATTAACTTACGAAAAACAACAACCAAGAGACAGGGCCCCAATGCAAAGCCACAAAACGGAAGCCAAATTTGTTTTATTTGTGCTTTTAATAATACACAGAATTCCCCAAACTCCAAATAATATTTGAATACTCTCTAACAGCATGAATCTGGACTGTGTCAAAAAACAATTTTCTGAAAGAATATTACCATAAAGAATATAATTATATTTACAAAACTATTGCAATGGCTCATAAATAAAATCTTACCAAATAAAACTAATAAAGCAGCCAGCACAGCTGTCCCCTGATGTGTCGAAGTCTCTAACATAAACTGATATGAAACTGCTACCAAGAGACTCCCACTTACAGCAGGTATTAACCTTAACATTGTTACAGGTACATTACTTGCATATGGAGAACCAATTCTATCAAATGTAAAATTACCATCATATCCCGCTACTTTACCAGCCATATATAACAATTGTTTTCCCAATGGAGGTTGTGCATCAAAGAAAAATACTCCTTTTGTATATAGTGACACATACCTTCCATAATGTAGTTCATCAAAACTAAAAGAAAAATTAATGTACTTTATATATATACATAAATTATGCAAAATCTAGAGATATTTTTAAATCACAATTTAATCTATTATAAAAATGGTAGATTGAATAATTGTTATTTAAAAATGTATATTTGTTTTAATAACTAACTACTTACACAATATAATGAGGATTATCTAAATTATACAATCGGGTAAAAAACCCTAAGCTTAAGAGAACAAGAAATATAATATCAATTTCAATTTTGAGATAAAATTCCCTTCTTGGTCTTATGTCTTCATAAACTGTTTGTAGTTGTTTATTATCTATAAAATCTTTTTCTGCTGGTGCACCATCTCCCTAAAATGAATTTATTAGATAACTAAAACAAGATTAAATGGTGTTAGAGCTCCTTTTTCCATAAATCAGGTCATTTTAATGGGATGGCGATATTAACAGTTGTTTTATACTGTACTTCAACAGTTAATATATAGGTGGAAATCAGCATGAATAAAATAAAATTTTAGTTTTATATAGTTACCAATTCTCTTGTTGCTAACTTTAATGTTTCTTCTGTATTTGATATTTCGGTGACCTCAATTTGTTTCTTTTTCGTTTTCCGATTTTTTGATAGTGATGACTTTAATATATCCATATTTCAATGATATGTTACTTATGAGTGTCCGGTACTTTACATGAAAAATACGATTTAAAAAATTTTAAGTTTACAAAATACAGATATAAAGTTTTTAACATAGTATAAATCCAACTAGTATTATATTTTATACATTCAACGTCGCAACTTGTACATATCACAGATTAATCACAGAGATCATCTCAGCATTAGACATAAGCACAGACTACTACGATATAAGTGATATATGAAGTGTAGAACTAAGGGCGACAATGTTGTATAAAATAAAACCTAAAGGTTTCAAATGATGAGTAATTCAACATGAATTTCTGAACATTTGAGACCTAAATTGCAGTTCTAAATACGACTACTATTGACGTTAGTGTAGAGTCCACGTACCGCATGAGTGTAGTCGTGAGCAGCTCAAGCCAGGGTCGATGGCTCCAGCGGGGCAACTATGGTCTGGTCGCTAAAACATGACAAGCGCTATCGCGCTCACCCAAACTATCTAGTTAGTTTATATTTTATACGTCATTAGTCGAAAAACGCTTAAGTCATTAAAGTTAAAAGCCGAAACCTACAACCTTTGTAGTCTATTAAGTTTTAGGTGGGATATTATTGATGTTCGACTGTTCAGAAAAAAATTAAATATAACATTATTTTTTAAGCTATCAATTACTGAATCCTAAAATAATATAGGTTTAGTGAATTATGTCGTTAATTTCAAATGAAAGTGATACAATTAATACGGTAATGGAATGCCCCGTTTGTAATAGAAACTTTTCCAAGACTATTATTGAAACCCATGTAAATAAGTGTATTTTTTTGAATACTTCATCTAAAACTAACTTAAAAAGAGACTCTCATAATGTTGAGACATTTTTATCACCTAAACATAAACGAGTTAAAACAGATACTAGTTCTACGTCGTCATCTGTTAAGGTATTCTTTTGAAAATTTTGTACTATTATCTATTAAAATTCGTAAATACCAATCATACGTAGAATCTTGAGAATTATTCAAAGCGACTTTTAACGTTTATTACCCTATTTTTCCTAAAAAAATATAGACAACTGTAGATTCAACAGAGATTGATGATCTTGATTTGAATAAGGAATTACTTTCATATAGTAATAAAGATATTCCACTTGCTGAATTTGCAAGGCCTTTACAATTAAATGATATAATTGGACATAAGGAGGTTTTTGGTACTGGATCAATGCTTCATTCTATGCTCATAAAGAAAAAAATACCAAATATGATTTTATGGGGCCCTCCTGGCTGTGGAAAGGTATGCTGTTTATTCAAAATAAATATAAATCCAAATAATTCAATTTAATTGTTTAAACCTTATTAAAATGTCTTGAATAAATGTACATTAAAAAATGGAATTCTTCCATAATTGATATGTTTTCTGAAATTTAATAGAATTTCAGACATCTCTGGCAAATGTCATTGCTAATATGTGCAAAGGCCAAAATCATCTGAGATTTGTTAAATTATCTGCAACAGTAGTTGGGATTAATGAGGTAAAAGAAGTTGTCAAAGTGGCTAAAAATGAAATTCACTTTAAAAGGCACACAATACTCTTCATGGATGAGATTCATAGGTACAATCATTTTTTTACTGTTGTGTGAAAATATATTATCTGGCCCTAAATTTTAATAATTAAAAAGAAAACATATATTGTAATATGTTTCCTTATCCTTTCTTTGTAATATATAGTATATAACTAGGTTTTAAATAATGCTTTCAGATTTAATAAGCTCCAACAGGACACATTCCTGCCACATGTGGAGAGTGGTACCCTTACATTAATTGGAGCAACAACAGAAAATCCTTCTTTTAGTCTAAATAATGCTCTTTTGAGCAGATGTAGAGTTATTGTACTAGAGAAACTTACAGTTGATGATGTTAAACAGATATTGGAAAAAACTATTATAAAAAATAACTTAGCTGTAATAGTTGACAAGATTCCTGTAAATGAACATGGACAAAAGAATTACCAAAAGTAAGTGCACACTAAAATGATTACCACTGATTTATCATTAGGCTCGCTTGTAACAATACCATGAGTTTTGTAATTAAAAATTGAATAATTTCTGGGTAAAAATTAAATAGGATTACTTTTTAGTTACGAGTATTTTTATATTTAAAATAAAATAAAAAATATATGCTCTAAAACTAAAGGCCTTATGTCTTAATTTTTTTTCAAGATGTTTAATAGAAAAGTCATCATTAAATTGGCTTGCTGAGATGTGTGATGGTGATGCAAGAATTGCACTTGGAGCCTTGGAACTTGTGCTAAATTCAATAGATGTAAATGTAGATACCCAACTAGTAATCACACTTCAACAATTAAAAGATGGGGTTAAGGTTAGTGTATTATGGCTAGTAAAGCTCCAAAAGTATATATTGTGGTCTTTTTATAAATAATTGGACAATATTATTAAACAGAAAACTCACATCATGTATGATCGTAAAGGGGAGGAACATTATAACATTATTTCTGCTATACAAAAGTCAATACGTGCAAGTGACGATAATGCAGCATTGTACTGGACTACACGAGCTCTATATAGTGGAGAAGATCCACTTTATATCGCACGAAGACTGATTCGAACTGCATTTGAAGATATTGGTAAATGTAGTGTTGTATATATTTATATAATAGGTTGTCAAATATCTCCATTCCGCCTTTTTTGTCTTTTGAATTTCACTGCTATGTATAAAGCGCTATAGAGCTCGTATCTGGCAATACTATACTTCATTTGAAAGGTCTTGCTATGCATGATGGATATTGCGTTCAACAGTTAAAGACGTGTAAACATGCAGTTTACTAACGCCGGAATTCGCGCTATTTTAAAGTTTTCTTTCGTTAAAGGCAAATCCGCTTAAGAAACGTTCCATGAGATTAATGGTGTTTTGGGGGATGGTATTCTATGACTTCGAACCGCGGAGGAATAGTTTTGACGATTCAGAGCCGGTGAAAACGACACCATGGATAAGCCAGCCGGTGGAAGACCTGTGACGATGAATACCGATCAAATCGTGGAAAACATCGAATTAGACCGGCATGCGGCATCTTGTGACATCGCGCAACAGATGGGAGTTAGTCACCGAACCATTTTAAACCATCTGCGGAAGGCTGGATACAAAAAAAAAGCTTGTTGTTTGGGTGCCGCATGATTTGACGCAAAAAAACTTCTGAACCGAATTAACGCCTGCGATATGCTGCGAAAACGGAACGAACTCGACCCATTTTTGAGGCGACGAAAAGTGGATCACATACGATAATATCAAGTGAAAACGGTCGTGGTCTAATGCCGGTGAATCGTCCCAAACAGTGGCCAAGCCGGAATTGACGGCCAAGAGGGTTTTGCTATATGTTTTGTGGGATTGGAAGGGAATCATCCATTATGAGCTGCTCCCATATGGCCAGACGTTTAATTGTACCATCTACTGCGAACAACTGGACCGCTTGAAGCTGGCGATCGACCAGAATTAGCCAACATGAAGGGTGTTCCATCAGGATAACGCACAAGTTGTTGATTACTCGTCAGAAGCTACTAGAGCTTTTATCGCATCCACCATATAGACCGGACATAGTGCCAAGTGATTGCCACCTGTTCCTGTCCATGGCGAACGCCCTTGGTGGTGTAAAGTTGAACTCAAAAGACGCTTGTGAAAAGTGGCTGTCCAAATTCTTCGCAAATAAGGAGGAGGGCTTCTACGAGGGGGGGTATTATGAAGTTGCCGTCTAGATGGTAATAGATTATCGAATAAAAAGGCGCATATTCGAAATAAATGCGATCACTGTAATGCTTTAGAAAACATTGAATAAAGAACAGAAAAGTGGAAGGGAGATAGTTGACAATGGATTATATATATATATATATATATATACACACACACATAAATATATATATACTGTATTAAACTACTACGAAATTATGTGACATAACCTTTTTTTTAAGGTTTAGGAGATTCTAATGCCATTGTTGAAGCGGTAGCTTGTTTACAAGGATGTCAACATATAGGAATGCCCGAGTGTGATGTTTTATTGGCTCAATGCGCAGTCAAATTAGCGCGTGCACCTAAAAATCCTGAAGTATATCACGCCATGAAAAGGGTTCAAATGTCTTTAAAAGATGCAAAAGGACCATTACCACCAGTTCCATTAGTACTACGTAATGCGCCTACAAATCTTATGAAAGAATTAGGTATATATGTATTATGTATGCGAAAGCCTATATACATCCACCTGTCCATCAACTTAAATGTTGATGGACAGGTGTCTTTACTTACCTAATATATCTACATATTCAAGTACTGCATTGTTTTTAGAATTTCTTAGGTTTTTACTAAATTATTAATATTGAATTGGCAAAAATCTAAATTAAATTAAATTCACTGACAGTAAATTCTTTTCAGGTTATGCTGAAGGATATAATACGTTTCATAAGGATGTTTCTGGACTTACATATATGCCTGAAGGAGTTGAAAATGTTAATTTTTTTAAAAATACTATTTAAAATTTATACAAATGTTTTTTATTACTTACTGAAAACTATGAAAAAAATTAAAAGTAACAAATTCTAGTGTCATTATTTTTTATTTTGAATAATCTCATTTCACAATTTTATGACATGGTAAAAATTTCCTATTTACAAGAAGTAGACATTGTAATAATACAATTATTATCTACATCATTGTACCATACTTATTTTCAAAATTCAGCATATTTTATAAAAATAAAATAACATTATTTCTTACTTTACAACATTTACTCATGCACATTGTGCAAAAATACTTAATAGAATTACCTATGTACTAAATCAGCAGTTGTCATTTATTTAAAAAGACTAACATGCCTTATTTGTAAAAACATTAAAATAATAGTTAAACAATTGCTCATGAACTTCTTCCTATTATATTATAAAACAAAGCCTCACTAATATTTACAAGGCTCTTGCCCGCATTTTCACACGTTTCACATCCATATAATATCTAGCAAGTACCATTATTCCCAAAGGAAATCAATTAAATCTATCTAAACTATAAGTAAATGAGATACAGTAAATATAGTTCAGGGCTTTTGTACAAAAAAATGCTTACTACATAATACTAACTTAACTACAGGCAACGAAATAAATTGTCTAAATAAATTAGAATCATACTTCTAATTTGGATCCTAATCTAAGGAACAACTTAATTGTTTTTCTTTTCTTTATTTTGTCACATAATTTCATTAGTCAAAAGTTCATAAAACAATAAATAATTTTAGGATGTAAACAATATATAAAGTGGAACGTTTACAGATGAAACAAAATGTATAAAAAGTAGCTGATGCTATACAATCAATTCTAGAAGACATAGTCCGGCCCGGCCATGTCAATGGCCCAACGGAATTTATCTCGTTGTGTTTTATTGTAAATTTTTTCAATGGGTACACCATGCTTTTTGCACCTGAAAATACAATTTTCATTAAGAAATGTCATTTTGCAAGAATTACTTTTATTTATTAAAATATATTTACCATGACACGGATATACGAGGATCAAGGTAGTTGAGTTTTGATGTTCCAAGGGCAATAGTTTTATTTTCATCACGATCAGTTTCCTGCAATTCTAACTTCTTCAGTTGATCCTTGAGACGATCTAAAGCCTTCTTTTTTTTGTCACAAGCAAGCTTTTCCTTTACTGAACCGCGTTTGGCAGCTTTACTTGCCTCCCTCAACTCTTCTTCAGCCTCATCAATTTGATCCCTTTTACTTTGTATTTTCTCTTTGAGAGCTTCCATAGATTTAGAATGACCTAAGAATTTAAAAACCATTTATGAGAAATTACTATAAATATTGATTGCTTTATGAGCAAATGCATGACAATTTACCTTTAGGAACAGCACGTTGATGGTTACAGAGAATAGCAACTGCACGGTTTGCTCTATTATAAGCTAAAATTTTTTCAGGCACAGATGCACCTGGATCTGTCAACTCTTCTAGTTGCCTTTGTAAGGTTATAGATGCATTGTAAGTACGAAAAACCTTGGCAGTTAATCCTGGCATCAAATCTTTTAGATGGTCATTAAGAGTTTGAGTATTTAATCTGTCAAATAGATCATCACTGCCTTTTTTATTTTCCATAAATAATTCCAGATTTTTAAAAACTCTTTTTTCCACTGGCACCTCATTATAATATCTAATAGAATCTTTACCAAGGAAATCAAACACGACCACATATTCTTTACCATCTTTTTCTTTGTGCAGTTCAATATGTTCAACTCTGAGTGAACAACAGCCAACCGTATCAGCCTGATCATCATCTTTTTCATTACCAGCTCTTAAAGCAAGGCGGTCTATGAAATATAATGCCACTGCTCGTTGACGAACACGCATTTCCTTTGCTTTCCAATCTAAACGATACTGGTCTCTTAAATTATCAATACATTTATGTAACTTTCGAGCTATTTCATATTTCTGCCAGTCTTTTTCACCTTTAAGTTTTGAACTAGGATTTAACATAACATATTTAGCTTGACCCTGTACATTTTCAGTCCATGATGCTAGCCATGTAACAGTGTTATCATGTCTTACTTCTTTCCACCTGTGGCCAGGAGGTGGTTTAGGTATTTTGCTATCTTTAGAACAATTGATCAAAACATCTTCAGGCATAACTCTTCGCTTCAACATTCCCATTTTAGGGTGTTCACCGCGGCCTCTAAATAATCCCGGTGGTTCAATTCTAAAGTTACCAATTTTTTCCTTATGGCCATCAATAATGCAAAAACCAAACTCTTTTTGAATTTCTTCATTTTTAGCTTTTAATGCAGCCTTTTCTTCTTTTGAACGGTTTTTATTTTTTTCAGATTGATTTTGAAAATATGTTTGCATTTCTTTAAAATCACATTTGGAAAGGTCTTTTATAATCTTTGTTTCTTCAGGTGTCATAACTTTGCGCCAATCACGGAAGAAATTAGTATTAAATGTTGATTTTGTAGTGTATTCGTGATCAAGCATACGAGCGTAAAATCCCGCCACCTCTTCACTATCTTGAGAGAGACGCATTTCTTTGCCATCGTAACGGAATTTGACATTGGCAGGTAATGGTTCATAAGGCGGGGCGAACAGCGGCCCTTTGTGTTCAAGAAAACGCCACTTTGTTCCATCATCTTTTTTTTGTTCTTCCCACCTAAAAAAATATTATGAGCGTATTAAAATATTTTAAAAACATAACCATTATATAATTATAATATCTGCAGTAATACTTTTTTCTTGGCACTCGTAATTGTTTAACAGTTACAGGATATACGATAAACTTTGTTCTTAGAATTGATTTAAGTTCACAATATAACCTTACTTTTAATGTAGGTAACATAGCTTCAAGTAACCTCATTAGATAAAATTTACGTCACTTGTCATTGTCAATATAGCAACCACAGCGTCATTTACTGCCATTTCTAATATTTGCGACATCTATTGACAATATACGGGTGTTAGAGGACTACTCTCGAAAACGAAGACAGATGATAGTACATGTTAGTCCAACTGTTTTTGTTATCATCCTTCATTGCTAGTTCTTTTTTTTTTAGTAAAGTAATTTATTTTTTATGAAACTATTGTTTAATTTATCTTTATTAACACGATAGAGCGTAAATAATGCTAATAAAACGTTTTAAAAATGTTATTTTTCCGTCTCATCATCAAATTTATCATTAACTGTCTTTGTTATCAGGAGCGGTCCCTAATACCTGTGTATATATAATATATACTTAGTCTGGCCATAAATAGTGTTACAATTGAAATTAAACAAAATCTTACATATGAATTGGAAACCTGTCATTTTTGTGATTGCTTATTGTATTTTTTTTTAATTTTGGCGACGAAACATTGTACAATAATTTGCGATATTAAAATAAAAGTGGGATAATAAAGAGAACTGAATCGGTGTGATTGCATTACACAAAGTAGGTATGGAATTAGATGCAATTTTTAAAACTCTCCATATGCTAGGTATTAGTAAAATGTTTGTGGACCAGGCTATTAATAGGTACAATGAGACCTCTGTTTATGACAGTAAAAGATCTGGCAGTCCACGTGGTGTTCGTACAAAAAAGGTGGTCAAAGCAGTAAGGGAAAGAATTCGAAGTAATCCTGTCCTAGAACAAAAGAATTTATCTCGGGAGATGAAAATAGCACCTAGAACCATGTCGCGTATTTTAAAAGATGACTTAAAACTTGCAGCCTGTAAGAGATCTACTGGTCGTGTCTTAACTGATAATTTAAAAAAGAATAGGATAATAAAACCGAAACAATTACTGAAGCGATCCACAAAGAGTGGTGAACAAAAATATTTTGTTTACAGGCGAGATTTTATTTACAATTGCGCAATATTTTAACAAACAAAAGGACCGTATTTATGCTCAAAGCTCTAAAGAAGCTTCCCAACTAGTCGACAAAGTGCAACATGGCCACTATCCAGCTTCAGTGATGGTTTGGTGCAAAGGAGTGACAGAGCCGTGCTTTTGTGAAAAAGGTATCAAAACATCGGCGCACGTGTATCAAGATACCATTCTTGAGAAGGTAGCAAAGCCTTTTAATAACACCATGTTCAATAACCAAGAATGGTTCTTCCAGCAAGACTCGGCGCCGGATCATAAAGCTCTGTCTATGCAGTCTTGGTTGGAAACGAACATTTCGGATTTCATCAGATCTGGCCGTCATATAGTCATGATCCTTAATCGTTGTATTCAGTTTTAGAGCGTACGGCTTGCTCTAAACAACATGTTAATCAAGAGTCCCTAGAACAATCCGACAATTGACAGTGTAGAATTGTCCCATGGAAAGTGCATGCTTCTATTGATAACTGGCCTCAATATTGAAAGGACTGAATTGAAGCCAATGGAGACCACTTCGAATAAGCTTTTTATATTTTAAATTGTTTTATATTTATGTTCTAAACTAACACATTGTAAAAGTAATAAATGTTATTTGCAATTAAAAAAAATGTTTTTCCTTTGTATCAGTATTTATGGCAAGACTATATATATATATATATATTACATACTTTTGTTATGTTATGGTAACAAAAGTTTTAGACTGAATGAATTGCTCTAGAGTTATATAGATGGTTTGATAATATTGCATTATTACTGGGTTTACATATGTAAGCCAAATTTTAGGTTAGATACTACAAAATCATCAAAGAGGGCCTTGCTGATTCTACAGACAACTGATACATAGATATTGCAAGACTATATACAGCTAGTAAAGTGACTGTCATATGTTTGATGATTCTTTGGACATGGAAATACAAAAAATTAAAATACAAAGATGCTAGTGCTAAAGAAGGGTAGTTTTTTTGAAAGGGAAGATACTGAACTAAAATGTATTGTAATCAGATAATTTTATTGTTAATAAGAGTATTTAATTAATTTAATTTTACCAATAATGCAATATAAATTTGTAAGCCATTCTAACCAGAAAATATAATAGGACTATAAAGAGAGGTAACAAAAATAATTTAATAGAGCACTACTATCTCACCATTTCCAAACTTCTGGTTCATCTTCTTTGCCGTCCTTTTTCTTTCGTTTAGTAGGACTCTGGTTATCTTCTGGTTCAGTCTTCTCAACTTTTCGTTTCTCTGCCTTCTTTTTTTTCTTCTTAGGTTTCTGTTCCTCTTCCTCTTCATCATCATAATCACTAGGTTCTGAAGTTATAATTAGTAGTAAACTTCAAGAATAAAGCTTTCTTTTCAAAACATATTCTTTTAAGTTTAAAAAACATTATTTTAAAGCTTAAGTACATCAGAATGGGCACCTGCTACATACCCTTCAAAAAACTAAAACATTTTTTGCTGATTGTTGTTATAAATCTGAGTGAAAAAAGCTATTTAGCACTAGACTTACCTATTTAGTTGAACCAGAGTAGAACTCTACAGAACTGAATATCTTGTAGAGACAATTATAATAAACTTACCCTTCTTAATTTTCTTCTTAGATTTCTTTCTTTGCAATAATGGTATGTCTTCTTCTTCATCTTCACTTGCAGCACGTTTTTTAACTGTCTTATGTTTATGCTTAAAAATAAAAACAAGCACTAAATTTATTAGCATGAGTTACTAATGTATATGTTGTCATATTCTTAAAGTTGTATTATATATTAAAATACAGTATGATTACACCAAATCATAAAATTACTAGATGTCTCTATAAACTTATGGGTTATTCAATAAAAAAGTAACTTGTTAATTTTTTTTATTAATAATTTAATATACGTCAAGCTAGAAAGCATATTGTCTCAGTTACGCTATGAATTTGCTTTTCAGCATATTTATATATATATGTGTCATAATAGAGTATTTTAATTTCACATATTATAAACAAAGATACATAATATTTTTAACATACCAGAGAAGTTTCATGTTCTTCATCACTATCTTCTTCTGGTGGCAGTTCAGACAAAGGCTCATCCTTGAATTGGGATAATGAATAGTCACATGATGAGGCAGTGGTATTGGCACCAGCAAATCCATCTTCACTTTCTTCTTTTATTTCTTGCTTTACATAAGTTTCATCAATCTGAACAAATAATTTTTAAAAATAAATAGGCAAATTCAATTTTTAAAAGCAAGCATTTATGTACTTCACTACTTTTACATATATGAATTGTTAATTTTTAATGAACCTCTGATAAAGATATAAATATATTAAACTAAGATATAAACTAGAGAAGTTTTATAGAATATGGTTATATTGATTACCTGCAAAGGGTCTTCCTTCATTGGTGAATCTTGAGAATCAGAATCAGATTTAATTTTTATGGATTTTTCGCTGCTGATCTTTTCTTTGTGCTTGTTGGAGCTGACTTGACAAATTAAATATATTAATAATTAAGAATGATCATAAGTTTTAAATATGAGAGTTATAATAAAGCTACTACTGTTAATGCCAAAATATTTGAGAAATGAGGAAATCTTACTAGGTATTAGCAATGTTAGTATATTTATTTTTACAACAAAATTAATATAATTAAAATATATTGTATATAAATTAAATACTGTGACTCTCTGCTTATATGATAAACTACTATTTCAAAAACTTGTGCATGACTATGAGACTGTCTTTAAATGAAGCTTAGACCAAATTTGAGGTCACAATATATTATTTTGTTTTCCGAAAACGGACCTCTGTCTATCCTTGTCTTTAGAGCTAGAGTGCTTCTCACTTCTGTGTTTATCCTTCTCACTTCGATGTCTATCATGTTCTCGGTTTTTGTCCTTATCTTTTGGCTTGTGATCTTTGTCCTTGGATGATGAATGGTCTTTATCTTTTTTCTTTTCCCCATCACTAGACTTGTGCCTATCTCGATCAGACCTATCCTTATCTCTATCACTTCTTTCTTTGTCTCTATCCCTGTGTTTGTCTTTAGAGCTTTTATGTTTCTCCTTATCACTGCGGTCTTTTTCTTTTTCTCTTCCCGATTGATCTCTGTCTTTGCTTGATGATTTGTGTGAACTGCTGTGATTTTTACTGCTGGAATGCTTGTTCCTATCTTTATCCCTAAAATCATGTGTCATTTTTAATAAATTACCAAGCACCAATTCAATATAATGTATTGCTATAACGCACTTCAATTTTAACCTAACCTAAAACAAAAAGATATATAGCAGATGGTATTACTTTTATATCACAGAACATTAACTATAGGTATATAATAGAGTTACCTACCTAAACTTTATTATGTACCCATAGTTCCAGATTATCAACTTAATTGGAGGATTTTTCTAGAACACTTACCTACTTGAGCTGCTGGTATGTTTAGAGGAGGTTTTATGGTTGCGATCTTTATCGCGGTGTTTATCTTTGCTTGAAGATTTGTGGCTACTTTTATGATGGTCAGAGCTGCTGTAACCATTGTGTATTCCATTCACGTGCTCATTTTTGTTACCATTTACTTTACTCTGTGAAGAAAAAATAACATTTTTTTTAATTTCATATATATATATATATATATATATATATATATATATATATATACACTAAAACAGATTAATATTTAAGTTGAAAACTTCATTTATGAAACGTGAATGAATTAACATAGTTTATTATGGCTTGGCTTCTATTCAACGTGAGAAGTACAGTAGACGCCATATTGGGACTTAGAAAATTTTTGCTTTGTCGCCGCTTTTACACCAGTGAATATGAAAATAGGATGGTTAAGAGAGCATAAAAAGTAACAGAAATGGGATATCAGATAAAATAAATTCATCCGGGTACTTACGGAGTCACAATCTTTGTCACTGGTTGGATTTTCGACACTCATTTTGCCTACGTATACGCCGTTTGTGGGAGATCAAGATTACATGAGGCCGGCGGACTGGGCGCAAATTCTTCTCCGAATGTCGAACTCGAGCTCGACTAATACGCATGCGCGACTACTTCATTAAGGATCAACTTCAAGTAAGACAGTATACTCGGTATTGCCAGGAGGCTTATGTCGAAAGACAATATAGCAGTAGTTTTAACATAAAACTTTGTTTTAGTTTAAAATATACATATAATCAGAGGTACAGATATTAATAAAATTTTCGTATTAAATAATTCAACATTTAATGAATTGTATATAAAATAAATATAGACTGATAATTGCAAAAACATATAATGTTTAAGTGTATATATATTCCTCAAATCAATTTAATAGTTTTCATGTAATATTACGTAAGTGCGGACCCGCCTTTTAAGAACTTTAAAAGTAAAATAATCAAAAAATGATTTACTCAATTTAACATAGAAGGTAGAATCTTAAGAGATGGGCACACAAAGGTCAATGAATTGTCTTGAACGAACTTCAAGACGTATATTAACAGATTATTAATATAAAAATTAATACTTTAACTATATATTCTAGTTAAAGTATGTAAGCGTATTATGTTATGATTTCAGTAGTGCTTTGTACGGCAAGAAACTTATTTAACACTTTTGTAAGTTTACACATAAATGGACAGGAAAGACATACAAATATAATAAAAAATAAACTGCAAGAAAAAGAACTCTCTAGCGAGATTATATGAGGGATTGAAACGGTCTATGAAAACCACCTTTTTCATACAAAGTAGGTACTGTACAGTTCTGGTTTCTTCTTGTCCTTAAATCAATTATTTTGTTTTTTCATATTTTTAAAGTAACCATTGTGTTGCTCTTCAACATAAGGCGGAATGAGCCATTTTTTTTTTAGATTAGGTCATAGGTGTCAGTAAATTTTGCTCTAAAGAGCGCTGTCTATTTATGAATACAGATGACAAATCTCGAATCTAGTATGGAACAAGCCTAGCGATCTTACATGAAAGTAAGGGTAAATAACTGGCCACTTGTAAGTCTAAACTTCAGTTTTAAATTCGACCATTAATGACGCTAGTGTAAAGCCATTGTACCGCATGAACATAGCCACCAATAAACAGAATTATATATTTCGCGTACGAGGAGTCAAAACAATATATTATCAAACAAAGATAGTAGAAGTTAAACATTCCAAAGGCTTATAATTAAGTTTGGAAAATAATAAGTAAAATACTTATTTTTCTGTCGTTGTTTCTTATTTTATTCGTATTATAAGTGTACGCCATCTAATTTCTTTTCCTTTTAAATACCACCACGATACTACCGACGCGCCATCTGAAGATTTCGTACTTTAATAGCGAATTTCTTACAACGGAGAATCGAAGATTGTTTTTCTTAACTATCCATAACCAAACGACAGTGTACACTCCAATCGCCATACTTTTGTTTCACCACACTCCTAGTTGAAAAAGTTCAAGTTAATTAATTTAGCTGAATCCTTACTTGATTTTAACCTGTTAATTATATTATACAAATTGAGATTTCAAAACGAAAATAGTCAATTTGGTACAATCTACATCGATTTAAACCTTTAGTAATAGTTGTAACTACGAATAGATTTTTTAACTAATTTCATACGAAGTTCTAGTAATAATACAGTTTACAGTTATCGAAATACCAACTTAAATTTCATCGTGTTTAAAACAAATCGTATTAACATTTATTTGACAACACAAGAATGAGTAATTTAGATGCAAAATGTAACTATGAAGGAGGAAGCAATGACCTAAATGTCTCGCGAAAAAGAAAATACGACGACGATAGTAATAAGCAGGAAGTTAAGAAAAATAATATCACCGAACATTCTGCTGTTGTTGCTGCTCATTACAATCACTTAGAACAGAAAGGTTTGAAAGAAAGATTAAACTCACCTATTTTCTATCTAAGAAATTTTAATAATTGGATAAAGAGTGTCCTTATTCAGAAATATGTAGAAAAGATTCGCGAAAAAGATAGAGCAATAAAGGTGCTTGATATTTGCTGTGGCAAAGGAGGTGATATTGCAAAGTGGCAGAAGGTTTGTGTAAATCATGTAACATTTGCAGATATAGCGGAAGTTTCAATACAGCAGTGTAAATCAAGATTTGAAGATAAAAGAAGATGTAACTTTACTGCTCAATTTATTGCTGCTGATTGTACTAAAGAGAGTCTACGTGATAAATATACTGATCCTTCAATCAGATTTAATATTGTCAGTTGCCAATTTGGTTTGCATTATAGTTTTGAGAGCTTAGGACAAGTGAGACAAATGCTTAAAAATGTTACTGAATGTCTTGGACCAGGAGGGTATTTCTTTGGAACTATACCAAATGCTTATGAAATTGTGACCCGTGCTAAGAAATCACCAAATGGAGAATTTGGTAATAGAATATACAATATCAAATTGTTATTTGACCCTAAACATGGTTATCCATTATTTGGCGCAAAGTATGATTTTCATTTAGAGGGAGTTGTTGATTGTCCAGAATTTTTAGTGAATTTTGATTTATTTACTAAAGTAGCTAGTGAATTTGATCTTCAATTAGTTTACAAGGGAGGATTAGCAGAATTTTACTATGAACATTTGAAGGATTATAAACAATTATTACAAAAAATTATGTGTTTTGAAAGTTATCCTGCCCCTCCAGGTAAAAATCTCATTGGAGAAGAATCAGACTATGAACATGCTAAATCTTTCTTGGAGAACCTTCAAAGTAAAAATGAAAGACTTGGTACTATGAGTAAATCAGAGTGGGAAGTTGCCAGTAAGTAAATTTGCTAGATATGTAAAATTTCATTGCTATTAGAATTGCTTGTTCATCAAGTTTCTTGTGTATGTACCATATTTCAGGCAAAGAACTCATATGTCACACTTCTGAATTTTTTAAATGAAATTTAAATATAATTGTAACCTTAATTATTCTTAATTATAACTGTAATTAAAAATAATTATGTGCTTTGATTATAAATATATAGTTTTATAGAAATATGGTTATGTACTACTTCACCCTTGTGTTGAGTTAATTTTTATATTCATAATATACTTTACAGTAATATGTTTATATATTAATTAAGATTAGATTGAATCAGTACTTACTTTTAACATAGGTAGGTAAGACTTCTAAAAAGATGATGTTATATGCAATCTTATTTAGAGATTTTTCTCATATAAATCATACAATTCCTAATAATTTAATTTTCCTTTCAGCTATCTACATGGCATTTGCATTTCAAAAGTGTAAGAAGCAAGATAACGTAGCAAAATAAAAATGCTTCCATAATTCTTGCAGATACTAATAGTAATTATATATAGCTATTGTATGTTTATACTCGTATTAATTAAGCAAAGATATAAACAGAAATAGTTGTAGATTTTATTTTAAGTAATGTATTACATAGATTTATAAAGTTTTGTTTGCAAAATATTTTACTGTAAAAAATGAATTCTATTATTTTATGAACTTCTCACAATTCCTACAAACTAAGTTCTTCCTATAATCCTCAATAAAACACAAATCAAAAATTAATTCTTGATGTGACCAAATGTTCAGAGGACTGAAATGGCTGTGTTTGTTAAAAAAATGCTTTAAAGATTTATAGTAATGTATTAACTTCAGAAATAATAAAGCATAGTTTCAACATCCCACTTGTGTATGTATTATTTCCACGGTTTTGAAAAGATAAGTGAGGCTTGTTTAAATAATATTCATTTTGTTAACAAGTTTGACAAGCAATTTTATTATATACTTAGGACCTATAATTATTATTTCCTTCAAATAAGTACCTGAATTTTCTTAAATTTAATCTTTATATTCAATTCAGTGTATGTCAAATGAAGACTAGACTAGTGGGGTGAGCAGAAACCGTCCGAGAGGGTTTGTAGACAATGTTTATGTGATTTGATTTATCACAAAACCTCTTTGTCCTGATTAATATATATATATTATGTTGCCATATGTGTTTGTTGAGACGTTAATACAATAAAGTTAAATCTATCGCGAAGAAGGAATTTGTTACTGATATTTTTGGAGTTGTAGGTAAAATGCTTAAAATTAACAAACGCACAGTTGATAGGCGCATGGGCTTTAAGGGAAACTGATATCTAAGAACACTGTAATCACTTTGTCATATTTAAGTCTCTGAATTGATTATAATAAATGTTGATATATATGTCATAGATGGGAATACGGAGGCTTTATTTTAAAAAATTGCATACGTATATTATATATTTTTTCCTAACAATCCTTAAAACCTCATTAGTCAACTTTTATCTTTTTTGCAGAAATAAACCTCACTAACTCTACATTTGCCAGTATACCTGTCTCATTATTTATTTGACTACAGTGTTCAATAATATGAGCTATCCGACATTGAGTTTCGATAAACAGTCAATCCAGCCGTTCCGAGATTAGCAGGAACTAACAAATAAATATACACATACTACATTTATTCTTTTTTAATAAGCATTTATAAAAGAGTTATTACTTCGATATTATAAGTAGTCTTCAATTTTATTAATAAAAAATAGACGAAGATTTTTCTACAGCAACAGCAAAATTTGGTCGTAGTTAATCCCTATTAAAAATAGTAAATATCAGATGAGAACACTTTCTTTTTAATATATCTAAGTAGATATCCTTGAAAAAGTCAACATTATTTATGTTAATTCTGAGAATAATATAAATTTCCATTTATAATATATAATTTAACTTCAATAAATAATCACGATATAGTATTATCACTAATTTATATAGGAGGTTGTATATGTGTTTTGTTTTCGCTGCCAATATGAATAATTAAAGTTTTTAAGACTCGAATGCAAGAGTGCGTCGTGCAGGTATTTTTGAGAAGGATACAGGTCAAGTCTGGGTATTACGGGGACCGAGGCGCGGGGGCTTTATTCCGTTACGTGGTCGTGGTGCGCGCGCGATGGCTGCTGTGCCACGAAGCGGACGTGCTTCACTCAGTTCGTGCGCGAAAGTCGTTACCTGCGTCATATGATTGTCTTTTCTTCACACGCGAAATATATTTCAGTGCGAAACGTTGAAACAAATTGGTTTATGAAGCGAATAATATTAGAATTGGGTTAGTCAATACGTTAGTTACTGTTAGAGGGTGAATAGTAGCGTTCCTTAAATGTAATACAACCTTGTGGTGTAAGAAAGCGTGTGACGTCAGATCGGCTGGAGGAATCATATGTTGAACGCGGATGCAGTGATGGAATGTGGCGTGTTGTTATGTTGATGTGCCATGATACGGTGGCTTTGTTTACCTGGCCTGAAGTAGCGCCGCCAGGGCGCGAGTCTTTTGTGGGAATCATGCGTAGAAAAAGATGAACCAGGATGCAGAGAGCTTGGTAATATCATTTTTATATTTGCACTTTTATAGATGTTCTTCATATTAATTAGAATAGATAGAATGCAAATAAATATTTCTCATGAAGATTTCTTAAAGAAACCTCACTAAATTAGACGTCTACCCACGACCACAAGTTACATTCAATGACGAAATCTGTATTTGTGAATTTATGTGCAGAAGGCCAGAAAGTGCGTTTAGAATATGCTATTTTTAATGATGATAATATTGAAAGAAAATCGTAATCGCGCCTGTTACTGACGACTCGAAAACCTAATCGATTTTCGTAATGAGCTTTACTGGACAGAATTTTCAGTTATACACTGGTATGTTTCGTCATAAAATAAGAGGTACCAACTTTTTTTATACACTTACATTAAGTTTATTACTTAATTAAGTAAGTAATATTGATCAATTATGTAATATATTATATTTTTATTAATTTACTAAAATTGTGTTTGGCGCATCTGTACTCATTGAGACATCCCGGCTTCGGCCGAGAACGAGTGTGTATAGTTAATTTATGTGACATTAGCACAAAGTGTAAATAAACCTTGGCACATCAGAAAATTACTTTATTTGACACTTTAAACAAATAAATAGACAGTAGAGTTTGAGTCATAGTTCTAAGCTAATATGTATATATAACTTTATAATAGTAAGAGGTTACTTAAATCGGGTTAACAAGTTAACAACATGAAGAAAATAATGGCGTCGGTCCAGCATTAGAATGTGCAAGAAACGTTTAATGAACAGAGAATGATTATACCATTTAATGGATAGTAAATTAAATCTTGATTAATTTTTACAAAATTCGTTTGGAGAATACATGTTTAATTGATGACTCTTGGCTGTATCTTGAAATACATTGAGAATGAGGAGATTTTTTATAAATTTAATAAAATTTATAAATACAGCGAAATTTCATTTAATATTTTTTACACACTATATGTAGCGTTTATGATATCAAGGAAGTAAACACTTATCAATATTGTGTAAATAGTTTTCTTTTCTATTATATCCCTAGTTTAGGTGTTCTATGAAGTCTCAGCGGTTAAAACTGTAATTTATAGTCTTGGGTCCCATAACGCCATATTTACAATATAT
>JAOSYY010000009.1:2361093-2395254 GCA_025727935.1 Hebomoia glaucippe | reverse complement strand
AGGTGTTCTATGAAGTCTCAGCGGTTAAAACTGTAATTTATAGTCTTGGGTCCCATAACGCCATATTTACAATATATGTTAATTTTAAGAAATTTACTATACAAAACAGTCAGATTTCGTCTGGCACCCTTTCCCATCTCCGCGGCATCTTTTGGTCGGGTAGCGCTCAAGTTAAAGGGTTTCGCTTGCCATTGGTCCGCACTCCGCAGTTAAACTGATAAGACTATTGAGTGGGTGCACCATCATCGATAGCTTAGTAATCTTGACTCTCGGCAAGAAGCACTCGACAAATCTATACAACTGCAGAAGGTACAATGGCATTGAAAACATGTGTCTATTCGTAAAATAGAATCCTTACTTTTAGTTTAAAACAGACACAAGTGCTCTGAGTACTTTTTAATCAAAAAAAATTGTCATAGAAAATGAATTTAAGTATATAAAATACAAATCACGTAACATAATTGTTCTACCCCTTTATTATATTTTTGTGATGTGATTTATCATATTAGTTGGAGGCAATCTGAAATGTTCGTATTATATTTTATGTACATACAAGAAATATCCACGATGATATTAAATGGTCTGGACATATCGATTTGACTTATGATCATAATATTTATTTGAATATATATTTATATAAACAATATTTGTTAGTGTTGACATAATGATTCTCATTTGGAGTTATATTATAATGATGGAATAATTAAACGAAAGTAATGAAATCTTAATTGACACGTTGAGATTTTCTACGCTAATATATTACATACACACACATACTTATTTTACGGTTCTTAAGTAAAGTAGAAAATAATCATATAAGTTATATAATTTTGTTTTTACTTGTCATATTATGCCAGATTAGAACATATTCTTTAGAAACTTTTCATATACAACAATCTTACCTTCTGTTGAAATTAATACTGTTCTGATAACTCCTTTTTAACTTTAAATATTTTACTTACGAGCAGTGCCCCCAGTTTCGCACGCGTTAATTTTATTTTCAAAACCGATCATGTATCTGACTATCTAGCGCTATTATCAAACAAGCGAAAATTTGAAGGATTAAATAGTCTTTCTATTTTCTGCGCATAGAATTATAATTTCAAAAACTGTTGTTACCCTTATAGTTAAAAATAATTATTGAAATCTACACACTTTTGATAATCTTAATAATAGGATTTTATATTTGGTCTCTCATTCGTGCAAGTGGCAAATACGACCTGACTACATAAAAATCGAATCTTTTGTTTGGTCTTTTTATGACGACCGTTATAAATCTTTCATACTTTTCATAGTTACCTGCTAAAATATTATATTTCATTAAAAAAATTGTTCTTAAAAACTGGGTAAAAAGGAAAATAAAGATATAGTCCACCTAACTGAAGATGTAGAGATAGCAGTAACCTTTCACACTACGGTATACGTTGAAGACTCATTGCTCACAGCACATGCGTACTCCTTGGGGCTTGAACTTATCTCGCGTCATACCTAACGACGGCTCCGTAGTTCAACACAGCTGTCCGTAGCCGTGCTATCGTAACTTTGCGTCAGACGACGCCCGCCGAGCGCAGAGTACGGAAGGGCTTGTAAAGCCGCTTTGACAGTTTATTTAAGACGATTACCTATACATTTGTGATGACGCTGATACTCTATCTTCCCAAATATTTTTATACAATAGCCTGTGGAAACAAAGAACAGTGAAAAATTTTTACATGAATATTTGTGTGAATAATTGGAATTATTTTTGGACATTTGTTGAACATTTTAAGTGTTGTCGCGTCTTTTGGATTCATTTACATGGTAATTATAGTGGTACGTTGATTAGGCTTCGGTTATTACGGTCGTAGTCAATGCCAAGTTGTATAATTTATCTAAAGAAATATATGTCTATATTAAAAATGATTATTATAATAATATAGCTTAGTTCAGATATATTTTATGCAAGCTTACTATTGGCCTCGTAAATTCTAAAATTGTGCAAGATTTTATCTATTTGTACACATAAAAACAGTGTAACTGTAAGATGGGTAGGGAAATAATTTGCTTCATTATTTTCCTAATGTAATTGAAGTATTTATATACTTACATATAAAATATACAGATACATTCATTCATTTTGAGAAGTTTCATTATAATTGCATTTTTTTATTTTAAATAAAGTAGTAGTAGGTGGTAGATTACGTCAATCGTAAAGATCTTTCTTTTCCCAGCAAAACAAAGAAAAATTACTTACATATACTTTTTAAGTTTCCTAATATCGTAGAAGAAATAGGGAATATCTGCTTTAATGTTTTCATTGATTACCTATGTACTTTTTAAGTTAGTACTCATATTGGTCTAGTTTACTATTTATATTGTTATATGTGTATATTCATGCTATTTAGCTTTCCGATAAACGGACAGAGATAGCGTTAAAACAAGTTTAGTTAAAGAGGTGCAGCTGACGTTCATTTTTATAGCACCTGTCGCATCCTGATTTTAGAGTTTAAACGAAAAATAATTAAATTTTGGATTGACAAAAAACTTGCAGCTGACCCGACAGGTGTATTTTTAAAACTCATTCAATAGATTACCGGGAAATAATTTTTCCTTGTTGATACATAAATGTGATGATATAGTCAGCTTCTAAGATAATTAAGTACATGAATATGTTCGGTGGAATTTTAGTCTCTAAATTCGTCATAAAGTATCTAACTAAATAAATTCCTTGTAATTTTATGGCAAATACGTGTACGTAGATGACTAAACATAATTTCCGTTGCAATATATTGCCAAGTTACTACACCGCTTATTACATTTTTGGTAAGGTACCTAGTCGTATTACGAAAAGTAAGTTTATATATGACGATTCTTCGCAATGGCTTAACTATTTGATGTTTTTACTTTTGTGTCATTAAGAACGCTTACGCTTTTTGACAACTAGGGGCATTGCTATCAGAATCAATTATAAAACGTATACGTTTACAAAATTCCCTACGTAGGTCAACTCGTAAAATAGTGAGATGGGATGTTAAGATAATGCCTGTAACAGTAGTACCTGTTATAATGAGAATATGTTACAAATGACATATTACTAAACACGCACAATAAGGATGTCCGCTGTTCGTTTCATTGCCGAAAATTAGACATGACAAATTAGTAAATTAACCTATGACTAGCTTTAAATAGGAAAAAAAGAGCTTAAATACTTTCACTTTAACAATTTCATAACTACATTCTCATTAAAGAAATATTAGTTTTGATTTTCTTGTTAGCAGACTGTTCAGATTTTGGTAATGATAATTTGATGTTTTGTTTAGTTTAACTCTTTACCTTTACTTATTATATTATGGGCATTTACACCAAACGCATTGGTTGATTTAGTATCTTTCCATCTAATCTTGAACAACTTGGCATTATCTACGTTATGATCTGTCATCATATCATGTCTTAGAAGTTTGAGAATTGATTAAGTGGAAAGAAATGAGTAGCGAGAACATAGAGGATTTATCAGTGAAAGGGGCCGGTGGGTGAACGATGCTGGTGCGGGGGTGCGCGGGGGGCGAGTTACGGCACTCCTTGTCGGAGAAGACGAAGGCTTTGGCGGCTAAGTGTCATGCTCTGCGATCGCCAGCACGCGATCAGCGTGGTGCCGAGCGCCGCCGCACCAGGCATCGCAAGTCACAAACAAGGTGGTACGTGAAGGTAAGTTGTGCTACTGCATTGTATGTATATTACATCTGCAAAATAACGCAATCGATGCCACCTTTAGTTATATAATACCTTTAAATGTTAAATTTTTCCCCGATACAGCTCAGAACGACTGACTGCAAAAAGATAATTTCTTCGCTAGTATTTTAATACAATTTATAATTTCTCAAGCGTCGGCTACCTAGCTTTCGATTGTTATGTTATTGATAGATCACATTATTTTGATACGCGATAGTTTTATGTTGTTTATCTTCATTAATAGTGAAACCACCTTTATTTTATTCTTCAAAATAGTATGATGACTATTGTTATTATTTCCTCTAGACAAACCACAACTTGTGATTAATTTAGTATTATTATTTATTAGTAGACCATTTGTAATTGAGTATTTGTATTCAGAGGTAATATATGCTTTTGCGTGTTTAATCTATAATAGTGTATCATCGCCATGTATACGATAACACAGGGACAAACTTTTTGGTGTTCTGTTGTTTTTTTCGTCTAAAACTATACCAAATGTATTTATTGGCAATGTCATATACAACAAGTCAATAACATAAAGACATTTCTATGACATAGTTTTTGTCACCTAATATTATTACAGTATCTATTTTATCTATAAGTTCAGTGGTCAGTGGTTCAGTTAAATAAGGCTTATAACTGATTTTGAGACGTAGGTCGTCGTTGTTTTTGTTTAATAATTTAACATTACTACCTATAGAAGCCATTGTTCATATACTTTCGCAGCCCTACATCGAGCTAAGGGTTGCATCAAGTACCATTGTCATAAGCCCTATATCAGCAACCCTATAGTACGTACTGAGAGACCTTTTTTTAGGGGAGGACATCATTGTACTTTAAAATAAATTTGCTTCGTTTAAGACTAGTAAGATGTCATCGACAGATAGCGACGTAGACATAATACAGTATAAATTATTTAATAACAATAGTTAACTAATAACATTTCCGAATCAATTGGTGACTAAAAATTCAAATTGTGATTTGTGTTCCGCCTCGGATACGAGATGCCTGTGGCCGAACGGGTGTCAAAAACACAGGCATTTTGTTTTTGAGTATTAAATGTGGTCCTAATAAATTATAACTTCCGTCCGGGTACCACCGTTCATAGATGAAAAATCGTGAAGTGCTATCTATGCTCGTTTCGATTTCAGTCTATAAATTGCCGAGTACTCGAAATATAAATAAAAATAGAGCCGGCAGTAGAACTTCACTAAAAATGACAATTGATGTAATATAGCTAAGGCCCTTAAGGTTGGCAACGCGTGTCCTAGATCTACTGGTCTTAGAGTTATCCATGGGCGACAGGAATCGTTTACAATAGGTGAACTGTATGATCGCTTATCTTCCTACCGAATAAGAAAAAAGTGACTAACTAGTTGGTGTTTCTTTCAAGTTTCTTTTAAATATAAGGGCATAATATTTCGCTTATATAGTAATTAATGGCTTTAAAATTTGAAGTTATATCTATTGGTAAGATACAGGGATGGTAAAGCTTGGAACTTGGCATGGGCACGGGACGTCGCTATATTATCGATTGCAGAGGTTTAGGTCGACGACCCGTGTCACCGCTGAACACAGCTGTTTCAATTACTTTAGTATTAATTTAATTGGAACTATGTCTATAGTTAAATATTGTGTATTTACCTTTTTATCAAAGAGGTTAAAATAAAAAATAAATATATATTCATATATACTTCAATAAATAAATACGGTCGTAAACATGGTAATTGTTTCTAGTAATTACTTTTAACAACAATTATCGTACGAAAATTAAATCGTGTAGGTATACTTGAAGAACAATACAATAATTGGGTATTTGGCGAGGATATTTAATGAGTGTTTCGAGAGTATTAATGTCTATTATTATATAAAACTTGAAACTGAACCTTGTAAGCCAATTTATTATTTTTCACATAAACTATTTTATAATATAAAGTAACCAGGCTTATAATTTTATTTTCTCTGTTGTTGGTTATTCATGAAGTTCCAAAGGCAGGGCCCGTCGTCAACCAAGCGAATCCGTTATGGTTACTGCTTTGACAGTCTCTAGTCGTCCTTAACACTGCCTTCAACCATATAACCTTAAATTGTGTCAAACCTGCATGGTGTACATTCATTGAAGCGGATGAAGTATTTTTTTGTGTAAAATATAAGTCATAGATATATTGTAGTTATTTCAACTTTTGATGATATACATATTAGTATATAATTAGACTAAACAATAGTAGGTATTACGATTAGGCGAAATTAATGTAATTTCAAATTCACATATATGCAATATTTACAACTATAGGTACATATCAACTAGTTTATATTAATCATGCATTCGGTAACTGCAAAATTATTCCATTAGCACGAGTTTAGTAGCTGCATATAAATTCATACAAAACATTTGCATGTAATATGTAAATATACGTATACTAATGCGTAATTCTAAGAGAAAACTTGTTAAATTTTAGTATACTTTCTTCACGCAAATGGAATATACCTAGTTAAAACTAGCAGACATTTAGCATGGAAGTCTCACAATTCTATATTTAACAGATGAAATCATTAAAATCTTCGTTTAATTCGAGTGCAGTTCCACATTCTCAATGAACATTTTGTAAAATTTCTTCGTGTCATTTGACAAATACGTGTAGCACTTGCCTTGTTCCGTTTCTCTTTGACAAACGATGTTGGGCGTAGGTTGTTATTGGAAATATATCGACTAGTGAATGTATTAAGTACTTAGTAAAAAACAGGCACTTCGTGCCATAAATTGCTCCGTTTCTGTTAATTCCATGATTTGAATCCTTATATCGGTAGCAGTTTCACATTAAATAATTTATGACAAAGAAAGCCTTATTAGTAATCACCACCTTACTGGGTAACGTCATAATTCGTTTTAATTACCTTATGGGGGAAGTAAAAAGTAAAATTGTAATACAGCTTTTTATTCCAATAGATTACTCTTCGCATCTACTTGGTGAAAGATTGAGCTCATAACAGCGGGTAAACCCTCTATTATGCATAAATTATTTTATTGTTCATGAGGTCATCGGAGGTCAGACAGTGGCGTCGATACGGCTGCTGGCGTTCTGTCAAGTCAACATTGCCTTTAAATTGATAAGACTGCCTTTGGAACGTTATTATTGTATTAGCTAATTTATTTGCTTTCATCTTCATTATAATGCATTTCCGCTAATATAATTTAGGGTAATTAGGGTATATTGTGAACATAAGAGAAGTACCAAATTAATTAAATGCACCTACCCACCCGTCGTTGTGCAGACATTGGCACGTGCAACGTGCAGTCGTACACGGGTCGAAGGAAATTGAATATCCTAGCAATTACACACAATTGTACAATTAGTTTAAATCAATCATCAAGGCCCAATCTTACCTTGATAATGTCACTAATAAACTTCAAAACGTAAAACTTTTAAATGGCGTCATCAACATGAAGCATCATAAACATGAAAGATTTTTTTAAGCTTAAAGTTAATAAGTATCTGTATCAAAGACAATAAATCTTATTAATCAGTTGTTTAAATATAAATGTTTGGTTTTCAATTTCTTAAAAAAGTTAAAGTTGCCAAGACCAGTATAAGAAAACAAAACGTTAGATTTAGTTAATCTTTTTTATTTTAAATGGTTATTATAAACAGTTCGATATAAAATTAATAAAAGAAAAAAGTAAAAATTACGTTTTGCATGTAATAGAGGTAACACAAATAAAATTTGCAATCTACATTCTTGATTTTAGTGTTACTAATATTGTGGCAACTTTCTGGATTCTAATAACCTTTGTAAAAATTCGTGTAACATAATACGTAATTCTAGCAGCCTAACAACACATAACACAAGCACAACAATTTTAAACCAAACTTTTTCACATAATTAGTTAAGGTGATAAAAAAAATTATCAAAGTTTATTTTTAACATTACCTTGATATCATAATATAATGTAATGAAGCCCTAGCAATATTTTACTTATTAATTGAAAGTATACTTTAAGTCAAGAATAATTAATATATTAATTATTCTTGACTTTGGTTTCAATATAAATAACAAGTTGTTTGGTAATACCAAATTTCAACCATCGCTTGTTGTTCTAAAATAAAGCATTGTTAGTATTGATTGGTAAATTGTAAGTTGGAAAGTGAAGGAAACACGCGACCCAGTCGTTATGCAAGTCTACACCGGTAGTATTCAATGTTGCATAATGAAAATTTATATGGATTATTAGAAACACAGTTTACGTGTTATTTTTTTTTACTTACTCGTACGTCTTGAATGAATGAGAAATCTTCAATTGTTCGTAAGTAGTATGCGAATATTAGAATATTAAAATATTTTTTTTTTCAATTTATTGTGAAGTATTGTGTGAATTGTTTTTACGTCAATTCAGTGAAACCTGACTTTGTTTGCTTTGAAAGTAGTTTATATGTTAACTTTATCATGTCTGCGGTTTGTCTTGACTATACGTTGAACATTAATGACGATAAAGAAACACAAAATTAACCTGGCTAAATCAGTTTTCTACGTTATATCTCGAATAATAACTATCTATTTGAATTATATTTTTTATCTTGCTTATATCGCGGTATTTTCTTAAATCTAATCGTGAGTAGTTCTTAATGTTCGTATTTATAGTCTTAGACTACAGCGTAGGGTGAATTTCTCGAACAACACCAATTTTTATGTATAATTATATCAAATATATCTTGATTTATCATTTCATTATTTCCGAAAAATTGATCTTTAAGAAAGCCTAAATTAAATGTAATGTATTAATTTGAATGATAAATTTACCTTAGACTGACTGAGGTATATAATGAAGTTACTCACCATGGTTGGTGTACTCGTATGCTATATTTATACAATTAACTCATAGACACATCATTTACGTGCTCTATCGGAGGTTTTCACGCGATCTCTCCACGAGAGAGCAGTCTTCATGCGACCGCGTTAGAGTTGCCAACTCCTATTGTTTACAATGTATTTTTTGAAAATAAACTTTTTATTGTATTAAAGTGTGCAGATACTCCTTTATTATGTATTAAATTATCTAAAAACTAACGTTCTTCGTATCTACTTTAAGTACTTTGCGCAACAGAAACTTGGAATATCTAGTGTATACTGTATGCTGTATAATTAATGTGACTTTAACAACATAATTGATACAATGTTGAAATTTAAGTTATTTACTCTACTTCAAAAATATGAGTATAGAATGTGCGACGAAATGATAACAATCACGGGTTTGCTGTTATGATTTGCAAGATTTAAGTGATCACGAAGATTGTAGTGATATTCTGTCTGGGAAGGTGTAATGAGGTACATCATCGGAAGAAACTCGTCGAGCCGGATATCTTCTGCAAGTGTGCCACACGAGTCCGATTTCACCGTCACGCACACAGAATCGTGTCCAATGTTTGATACAATTAGAATCTTTTAGATTTGCATGTATATTGCTTTCCGAGTTAGTGAAAGTGAGCGCGATGTATACTCGAGATAAGTGACGTCGTCTGTGACGACATGGGCCATGTGGAGGATATGTGGCGTCAGTAAAGTCGAGCCGGTAGTGTTCTTTGATGTCACTAATGACGATTATGTAAGAACCAGCGTATAGAATTGTTGTCAACTTAATATGTTATCATTGTTATCTACTATGCGTTATAAATACGAAACAAGAGTATAATGCAATATTACCTACTTAAACTATTGCTGCAACTATTAAACGTAATTAAACCTCAAATTATACAATAGTTCGGAATGTATTAGAGAAAAATGAAAATATAAATATTTTCCTTTAATACTCAATTAAATGTTGATATTCATTTAGAATTGAACTTTATTCAATTTAAATAAGTAGGTCCATTAACGTAGATAATATAATAATTACTTAATTATTTTAACCTCGGACCGAATGTTACTATTGGCTTCATTTATGATTAGATACGACTTCAGTAGACAATGTGTTTTAGAAAAATACTGTTTAATTGCAAATTTATAATTTCTATAAAGACACGGTTTAAAAGTATTTCATTTTATTTAAAACGCGCTCACATACGTTGCTCTATACTTCTACATGTACGTAATTTAATATTATTTGTATAAACTTCTCAATGAATTATCAAGTAGCAATAGTTTTTATGTTTATATGCACACAAGAAATCTATTTTAATGGTTTAGTCTCTGAAATCTATTATTATATTGTTTTGATAATTTTATTTACTGCATGCTCTATTATGACGTCGAATATATTAAATCTTATTAAGTTGATCCTTTCAAGTGAGCAACCATAATAAAATCGTGTTTTTCCAGCAGCCAACATGGCGGTTGTGGGGCGAGGAGCGAGTGGACGGTGCTATATACACGGTCTACTTGAAGAAGGTCCGCTACCATCGACCCACGCGTTGCGCTTCCAGTGTGAGTAAAAATTCGCGAAAATCATACATATTCATTTAAAAGTTTATCAATTTTTTCAATTTTACTAACGAGACAAATTCCGATCATGTGAATTATTATTTTTGTTAATATTGTAAATATTCAATGACTTTGTAATTCATTTACCATGTGTCAAAGGGTTGTTGAGTCGATGTACAAGTGGCAAATACACACATATAGTGCGTGTGTAGGTATAACCCGCATTAGTTTTTGTTCATTTAATGATTGTGATGAAATAAAAGGGATTCTTTATAACATTTGGCGTATGCCGCTGAAAGTTCTGTTAAAATCAGTTTAGCGGTTTGGGAGATAAGATAAATATTTCACGTGCTATTAGAACAAAGCTGTTACTTTGAAGTTATAAATAGATATTTGTTTTAATCATATGTATAGATTTAAAAATTGAATAATCTCATTAAAATTATCAGTTCACTACAGAGAACTAGAAAAAATAAAATAGATTTTAAGCAGTAATTAATAATCTCTCTCTCTCTGTCTGTTTTTAAGATTAACACTAGAACACTATGTTGAATATTTTAAAGTATGAAATGTCATTAAAGCCTTTTTTAAAGGTAGTTTGACAGCTAAATGAGGTAAATATTACCGGATTATTAACATACCTACGTAAAATTGACTCAGCTAACGTAGAGTGAATCAGCTAAGTTTGATACCATTGTTTATTATTCACACGCCGCTAGCTATGGTTTATCAAAGTTGAAAATTACATATTGTGTACTTGTATATCTTATGCCTTCTGTATTTGTGTATCTGTCAGTATTTCATTGTAGAAAAATAAGTAATATTATCTACTATTACAATAAATAGTAAGGGTCTGTAGGACGGAACTTTAGTATTAAAATACACGTTTTATTGTGACTCATTTATCGATAAAAATAAATGTACTTTTTATATATGGAATACTAAAAATATGAACCACATGAGGTCATTCATTTCTTTCTTATGTATAATATGCCCATTATCTTTATTACGAAAATACTGTTAGTATTTACTTTTCACCGAGATGTTAGAGTCACTAGATCTTTAATCAATTAGATCAGAATGTAATTGATTAAGGATCTGTGTATAATATTAATAAACAAGTAGATATATGTATATCGAAGATGCAATACATAATTTATCTAGCTTTTATGTTGTTATAATTAGTTGAATATATTAATAAAAAATATTCAATGTTTAATTTGGTTTAATCCAATGAACAATTTTTTTTTAATAGATACTGTTCGATTATTATATTTTTTAAAGATTTATCTAAAACTTTTATGTATAAGTTAGAATATATTGACTATTTTTTTTATTTTATATAATATAAAAGAACTAAAACATATATATTTGGGACACGTTCAAAACTTGATAAGTAAACGGATGGAATTTAAACGAATCAAATGCAAGAAGAAATAGTTATACGTTGTATTTTCATATGATATGTAAGTTTTACTATATATTTGCAGGAGTCTGATGATGAAATCTCACATCTAGAGTGGGAAACAGTACGTGTAAGATTTGTTAAGGCTGGGACGGTCGAGAGACTTGTTGAGGCTTTAGCTACTGATGATGGCGAGCTGGAATCCACGTACGTCAATGTTTTCCTCGCTACGTACAGGTACTTATCGAAACATTACATTTTGTGCAGATTATAAGAAAGCATATAATTTTTCAGGTATTCAATCCTTGAAAACTTCAACTAGGTTTTCAGTCATTATATAAACGCAATTGTAGGTAACTAATTATTTTATGATAACTAATTATTGATTTCTTAAGTACACATGTTATCTTTCTATGTATATGTTGTAAAACATACAGAGTAATAAATTTTTAGATTTTGACATTTAGATTTTATGTCTCAGGTCATTTGCGGAGTGTAGCAAAGTGCTCGATCTATTATTGCGGCGTTATGAAGCCCTCGCAGTCGAAGACGTACTTTCTACTGGGACAGATAATTCGCAGCAACATAGAAAGTAAGCTTATTATACTTTCCATTCCACTGTAACAATTGTACTCTTGGAACTTTATAATGCGCTGTTTATAGAATATGCGCTCAAATATTGCCAAAATAATATAACATACTAGCTAGTTAATTCAAATCACAAATTATTTGTATATTTTAGAATGATTTCCTAACGATGCTTTGAGAGTAAAAATTAAGTCTTTTAATACCTACTATAATAAAAAAAAACCTCTTTTCAGGACTCTGGTGGCATGTCTACACGTCTGGTTGGACACCTATCCGGAGGACTTTCGACAACCACCTCATCATCCCGCACTACAGCAGCTTCTCACCTTTACACAAATACATTTACCCGGATCTGAGTTACATTCGAAGGTTAGTTTCGGCTTTTTTTCAGTACCATATTAGCATGCTTAAATTATCTAAGGTGTACAATATGATACTGATGTAATTATGGTTACGTGTAACATAATGTATTATATTAATTTTAGGTGTTGCAGAAGCTTGCAATATTTAGTGCGGAACGAAATGGTAGTTCGGGTGGAAGCGGAGGCGGGGTCTGCCTCGCTCCGGGCATGAGATTGCCGGCACACCACACGAGCACTTATCGCCTTCCACATGTGCCCCACCGACATTTTGCTGAACAACTCACACGAATGGATATGGAGTTATTCAAGAAATTAGTGCCACATCAGTGTCTTGGCGCTGTATGGTCGCGGCGAGATAAGGATCGTTCCCACGACGCTGCCACGGTCCTTGCAACTGTTAATCAATTTAACGCCGTATCTTTTAGGGTAATATCGACGGTTTTAGTAGAACCAAATCTAAGAGCCCTAGATCGGGCTGATATACTTGCTGCTTGGCTGGATATAGCAAGAGAACTAAGAGTGCTTAAAAATTTTTCTTCATTAAAAGCCATAATTTCAGGATTACAAAGTAATCCCGTGTACAGGTTAAGAAAAACGTGGGCGCTTTTAAATAAAGAAAAAGCAGAGTTGTTTGAGGAATTGGCGAGAATATTTAGTGAAGATAACAACCGCTGGGCGCAAAGAGAACTTTTAATGCGAGAAGGTACAGCAAAATTTGCCGATACTGTGGGAGAAAACGACCGACAATTACAAAAATTACTTCATGAGCGAGGATCACCGGGAGTTAGTCACGGAACTATACCATATCTAGGCACTTTTTTAACGGATCTTACAATGATTGACACGGCTATTCCCGACACAGTCGCAGATGGTCTAATTAACTTTGATAAAAGACGAAAAGAATTTGAAGTGTTGGCCCAAATTAAATTATTACAAGGCGCAGCAAATGCTTATCATTTACCCTCGGATCCGATGTTTGACCGATGGTTTGATTCAGTCATTGTTTTAGATGATAGGGAAGCGTATCAATTGTCCTGTCAGATAGAACCACAAACTAATCCACCAAAAGATAGGCGTCCAAAGAAGACTAATGAAAATAATAACCATGGTCATAGGAAAAATGATTCAATCGCAAGTACAAGTTCTAGTAACAGCTCACAGTTTTACTGTGAGACGGATGGCGTTGGCAATACTTGGAAACGAGATAGCTTGGAGCGTCAATCTTCGCCTACGAGATTGTCACACGGTTCATCAACATCCTCTATACCTTCCTTAGACGTCTCCTTATCTAGTGCTAATAGTGGCCAAAAGCAAGCAAATGGAAAGCTCGCTGCTAGCAGTCCAGCGCATGCAAATACTCGTAGTGGTCCTGATTTTTATATAATTCGCGTTACATATGAATCGGATTGTGTTGAAACGGATGGCGTTGTTTTATATAAGTCAATAATGTTGAGCAACAATGAGCGAACACCTCAAGTTATACGCAATGCGATGCTTAAGTTAAACCTTGACGGTGATCCTGATGGTTACACTTTGGCGCAAGTTTTGCCTGAAAGAGGTAAAGTATTATGAGCTTTTTTTTAAACAATCAAAACTTAAAAAAACGTAGACGAATCCTTTATTAAATCAAACTAATTAATTTTTATTACTTTTCCAGAAATGGTGCTACCAGCGAACGCTAACGTCTATTACGCTGTAAACACGGCATATAATTTGAATTTTATTTTAAGACCTCGAAAATCGGAACAGACTGATGTGGTTGTTAACGGGAAAATAAAAAACAAACGTGCTTGACTGTGCCTCCGTGATTTCTGCTGCTTTTAGTATGTATTTCAGAAGAATATTTGAATACATAAAGGCAGCCTTAGATGGTACTGGTGCAAGCTGCCAGACAGTATTTATATAAGCGTAACATACTGAAACAGGAACTCAAAGACCGGTCGATTATACGTGTTGACGTACATACATACTCGATAAAACTCGCAAACTAAATTATTGAGAAGTGTCAATTTATAGTTTCACATAACAAAAGTGTACATTTTGCCAGTTTTAAAGATTGGAGTCAACACCTGGTCACAGTTTTTTTAGACATATTATTGAATGTATATTATGTATTGCCCAAAGGCTTGTTGAAATAGTACATGAGCTTAAAAGAAAATTCGGTTTATAATCGAATTAAACATCGTTTCTTTTGTATTTTTAAACTTTACACTTTTTTTTATTTATTCTAATTAATTACATCTCTATATGCTTTAAAATATATATTAACTTTTTATGTATATATTTAATATGAGTTTCATAAAACATGCCATAAACCTTACTCATCTTACACATTTAACTTATAAAAACTTCAAGCATTCCTTTTATTAACTCATAGCTGATATTATTTACCAGTTTATATTTATATTTTAGTATTTTTAATACTATAATTCTGTAGTGATGTGTGGTAGGTAACTATTCTATATGTACTTAATTAGATTTTATGTAAATTATCTGTTAATAATAATTATTGTACTAAGATGTAGATTTTTTTCTGAATGCCACCAATAATGTTAGATTACTTTAAAATAAGGGTTAACTTTGTATAAAAACTCAATATTTGTATATAAAGAATTTGTGGTTAAGAATCTCAATTAAATAATGTTACAAATAGAGAGTATAATACTATTAATGAGCCAAAGGCGTGATATGTCTATTATAGCAAGGTGCTGCCTCTCTTTGTATGATATTTAAAAGCTTTAAAATTAAATTGAGAAACCGAATTTGGAGTTAACAATTATAACTACAATAACAACTAGTAACTATAAATACCCACTCTCAATAATAATAGTAAATAATGATCAATTCGTAATGGATTACAAGAAAATTAATTAAATAATTTGACTAATAACCTATCGTAGTTTCTTTAAAAAATGTAAATTATTTTTTCTCAAATGCATTTGCAATTAAACGTGCCTACTATTTCGTATTCGTAACTCTCATTTTCGTGTTTGTGACACTGGTTTACAAATATACTCTTAAATAAAGACTTTAGGAACCTTTACATGATAACTTTTATAAAACTGAACTGTTTACTATAGATTTTGTAAATAACTTTGTAGCTGTATTTTAATAGTGTTACAACACCAATGTTGTATACATGGAGTGGTGTATATCTGTGTAATAAACGTTATTAATTATTCAACAGCCTTTAATTTCTGATCCCTCTTTTTAATACACGAATAAATTCGTTCAAAGGGAATAAGTAATTTTTTTAAATAACTTTTTATATGGCCATCTATTGTATAAAAGTTAATCACATATTATAATCCAGTAACTTACTTTCAAATTAATTTGTTTAATATGGTTTTATTATTTCTTGTATTTGTAATTAGCGAATTTCCGTTTTCAAAAATAATCCACTTAAGAACGTATTCGATAACTCGTTCAACAATATATTTGAATATTTCTACTTATTGTCATGAGAATATTTTTATGCACATAATAAACGTTTCATCTAGTATAGAGGAGTGTTGAACGGTTTTTTTTCATATTAAACCTGTATTATAATATTTTTATATTAAGATTAAAAAAAAACACAAATTCAAACTTATTTAATGTTATAATCATTTAGAAACAAACGTCTAAATAATTTGGAGACAGATACCCAGATGGAGAATAATATATTGTTCGGTAGTATTCAAAATGATATGGCAAGGGTATTCCTTGTACGTTTATTGCGTTTGCTAATTATGAATGGAATATCTCTTTTCATAAGTTGAGGTACTTCCAACACGCTTATTAAATGAAGCAATATATTTAGGTAAAGGTGGTTGAATGATACCAGTACCATTCAACATGAGTAGGTGCATTGTGATCCGGATATAGCGTGGCGCGCGCCACCTCCGTGCCACCACTGGTTGACAGCGACTCGGCTGAAATTTTCATGGCCAACTTATCGAGCGCATTGAAAAGGCCGCACCCGCGCAGTCGCGCCAGATCGTCCGCCCTAGAACCTCACCTCACTCGCTCTGAGGACCTCTCTCATAATAACAACACGCGCGCGCTTAGACCGTCACCGCCCTCGGTTCCTTTCCAGTTTGCGTGTAAAGTGCTTTCACGTGATTATTTATATCTTTATCAGGACAGATAATAGTATGTGAAAATTAAAATTGTGTTCTCTATTCATATAATAATGCAACAACATAAATAAGCGCGCAAAATGAAATAGCAAGGTAAGTTAATCTAATTTTGTCAACTGTGTCTAAACGTGCATCGCGAAAATTTAGAGTTTATCAATGACCAAGGTTAGATTTACGTTTGGTATACTCGTTGCCAGTGTCAAACTCCTTAATTTTATACATTTAAAGTTGAAGAATATTCTATACGCATATTTTTGTTTCCGAAATACTCATACTTGTATTTACGAGTAGGTGTCGTTGAATGGCCTGTGATGGGAGCGGCCGATGTCTACTACGAAGCTCTAAGAGTGTCGCAATCTGATTATGGCACACCCACTGAACTATAAGTCAATCTTTGATATTTGGACCACAATAACATTCACAAATTGTGTGTGTAAACGTTTTATTTATTAATATGATATAATGAAAAATAAGACTGTTTAAAAACACAATGTATTAAATACCTTACACTACAAAGTAGGGCATTAAATTAAATAGTTTTATTAATATAAATAAATGATTGGATCCTAGAGTAAATAATTAGTTATATATTATAACATTATAATAATTTCTTCGATCCACA
Organism: Hebomoia glaucippe; assembly: GCA_025727935.1. Taxonomy (NCBI): domain Eukaryota; kingdom Metazoa; phylum Arthropoda; class Insecta; order Lepidoptera; family Pieridae; genus Hebomoia; species Hebomoia glaucippe. Next base: position 2,378,031 of record JAOSYY010000009.1, on the reverse strand, counting down.
TTTCATAATTAGTAATAAATGTCGTGATACGAAATCGCGTGACGCAGAGAGCGCACGCGACGAAGAAAACAATGCAATAACTTAGTTCACAGGCATTTTCATCGATCCTTTTTAATTGTTACAAAAGCATAAGGTTTCGCGTTAATCTACTATATGCCTTACTGGGACTGAGCTAATGCTTAAGGGTGTTCTATAACATCACATTGTAATAAATTTAAATATATTAAACTAAATCTCAAAACAAACCAATGTAAGTAAGTACTTACATACGTTGGAAGCGTGCCTAAGTAGGCACTCTACCAACGTGTCAAATGGTTAGGCGTTAAATTAAAGTATATTTTCTGAATTCTACTACGACGACGTATTACGCAGTTGAAAATTGAAAGTTTGAGAAGACTAGCTGTTTTTTAAAAGTATGTCTTAAATGACCATCTGTTGAAAAAGGTTAACGACTATAATTCTCACTATCAAAGTCATATTAAATAATTACTTTTGTTTTTTATCTTATTACTTTTCATGGATTCAGATTAATTCGTTCTCAACTTTCTTATAATTTTATTACTAACAATAAGGCTTACTTTCTTTATGGCTATAAAACCATAAGTTTAAACGGAAATATTTTAAGAGCTTTGAACACGCGATGTGATTTGGGCCTCGGAACGACTTTGTACAAAAAGGGTTTATTTTACCCTTCACATTTTTCGAACAAATGTGTATTTGAATACCTTTAGATTTTGTTAAAACTAAACTTACTGGATGGGAAGTGACAATCGTGGATTTTATTAGATTGATATACATTTATAATCGTCACAAAATGAAAGGTAACGGGGTAAATGTATAATTTAAAAAAAATGATTGCAGATTCTTTGTGATGTTTCGAATTAAATAATTTAATTTATTTAGTGTGTACATAATACATAATATACTAATTATAAATTATTTCAAATGGAAAAAGGTACTTATACTAATTTATTTTTCCAATAATTTTTATTATTTGCAGGTTATATATACTTATTTACAACAAAAAGACAGTTAAATTTTAATTGTTTTTGTTTTCATGAGTAATTTCTAACTTTATTTGTATGCGGGGTGCCGGGATATGAAATACTTTATCTTAATATATATAAATTATGTGCCACGTTGTTTGTCCGTAATGAACTCCGAAACTACTGCAAACAGTGCTCATCGATGTCACCATCCCGCATGACGAGAATCTCGTAAAGGCCGAAATAGACAAGCAAATACTTGGACTTGGCTCCCGAGATAACCGCTTTGCGGGATGTGGATTAGACGATCATTGTCCCTATAGTAGTTAGCGTGAACGGTCTCATAGCGAAGAGTCTTGACCAACATCTAAAAAGTCTCTCGCTAGATAGTTGGATCAAGGGGCGGATGTAAAAGGCAGTACACCTGGACACAGCCCATATTGTCAGAAGGTTTCTTTCTCTGCGGCCCTAACCATCGGTAGCTTGGGCCAAGCTCCGCTGCTGGTGGTTGGGTTTTTTATAATATTTTTATTGTTGTATTTACGTTTTTGTTTTTTACTTTTATATTTATTTTGTAAAAAACCTAGTTGAGAAAATGAATATATGAGAGAATAATAATGCTAAAAATTACTAATTACAATTTAATATAACAAAAACCTTAGCCACAGCGACGCGTGGCCGGGTCATCTAGTAATGTATAAAATTTCGGCATATAATAAAATTATATTTACTATATTTTCAAAACGCTTTAGATTCTATACTCAAAAAATCTTCCATATGAAAATAACAATCTGTAAAACAAGTATATATGTATTCTAAACTGGAAACGGAAACACCACTAAAATTAATCGCACTGATTATACTGAATTGAATTGTTTAAACTTTAAACATTGGATAGATATTTCTGTTCCCGACTTTCAACAGCAACAACAGATTTTTATTGAAAAATCTGTTTTTTATAATCATATAGGACTTGATCCTACAGATTCATCATTCTGACATCTGCTATTAAAATACTCACTACTACTATCACTATGCTATATTTTAATTCTAATCTAAAAAGACTGGTCTGTGACATAATCATCAATTCTAATTTTATAATGAACAAACAAAAAAAATTTCAAATCTGGGAAAACTTTCTAGAATTTTAGAGAGACTACCGAACACTAATAGATTGTTATATTCATATATAGACATCTAAAACAGACTTTTCATATCAAAAGTAGTAGAGTACCATCAGTTAGTTATATAGCCGCCAGACCTTCATTTCTTTCACTTTTTATTCCGTCGTAACTTTGGCCTTTTATCGTCTTCAAACCGGTTCATTTTACTTTTCGTTGAATTTTATATTATTCTATTCATAATTTAACCTACATCTGAAAAGCCAAGTCATTTAAATTATAAATCCTATGCGTTTTTAACAGCTTTATATGTCTCAAAGAAAATATGTAGACGAATTTGTGTATTTTTAGCTTAGACAGTGACCTATATAACTGATTCGCTTAATTCTTTAATTTTATAATTTTATTTGTTAAATATCCAGACAATTTTTTTGTAATTTCGTAGTTTGATTATGCTACTATTTGTGCAAAGTTGCGTTATACAAAGTTCTAAGCTAATAAAAAACGTAATAGTTTTATAGAAAATTGAAATTAAACTAATTGTATTAAGTTAATTTGGTATGGCAGGTTATCTTGGAACTCAAAGCGATATTTTGCTATGCAATATTTAACAGGCGTCTAGATTAAAATGGATAAAATGTTCCCTGACATCCGATTTCGAGTACGACAAAGGCTTTATTAGGCTCTAATATACGCTTAAACTATTCAAAATTTGTTAAATAGTTTTGGATATTAGCATTTACGTACAGATCGAGACATAAAATAGACAAAAATATGTTTTAGAAGACTTTTTAATCGCCCACATTCATTATTAGGTAATCAAATGTAGAGAGACGCTATTTTTACTAAATTTTATAAATATATAAACATAGAAATGACCTAACTTCTTAAGTATGAGTCTATATCTTCACTTTTTGCATGAAACAATGCCCGTTGGTAAATAGTACGTTAATTTACTTCCTAAAATTATACTTCTACTTGAAAAAAACTAGTACTCATAAAATAGAGCAATCATTTCATATTAACGATACTGGAATATTTGAAATTGATAAGTACATTACTCATTAATGGACCTCATGCGTAAATTTACGTCACCATTAATAATTTGCTAACTAGCAATAATTTTAATTCATTTGACGTAATGATGCATATACGTTCTTTTTTCTTATCAAAACTGTTGAATTAAGTCTCACACCGTCCGTATATTGAAGTGCTTTGAGTGTCCCATTTAGGGCCTTCATAGCTTCTCATTCGAAGCTTCAAGATGCCAGTTTTACGTCGATACAAAAGGCTCGAAACTCTTTAATCTTCTTTGACAATCATCGTCGGCCAGGTGGAAGTGATTCAAGTTACGTCAGCCTTGCTTACTTCTAGTTGGTTAAACTCTATAAGCTTTTGAACATAATCCTTGAGGTAAATATGTAGGATATCCGCTAAACTATAGTGCAATAGACATAATTTTGGTATTGAATGTGTTTTAATATATAAATAATAGTTAATGTTTTGTAAATGCAGCCTGGTCTCATTTTAAAGCTATATTTTCATTGATATTATTAGAAGTTTAATTAAAAGTTTAGCTAATTATGTATATTTTTCAAAATTCGCTGACTCCATAAACGTAACCGTTGTAGTACATTACCGGCTATGTATTTAAATACGTCATTAAGTAGACTTACTAGAAATATAACAGTGAATATAATATACTTTATTACTTACATTCTTCGAGATTATTAAGATAGAGATTACACCTAAACATTTTTGTAGTTAAATTTAAAACCCGGCTTCGCCCGTGTTCTAGTGACCTACATTTCCGGCCTTGAACCCCCTCTCCGCCCTGTTGTAATCCCGTGACGTCATAAAATCCCTTCGCACCTCTACTTATACATATAGATAAAGGATTTTCTTAAAAAGCATCTCGAAATTGTCAACAGTAAACCAACACATATTTGCTCAAGATATATTAATTTAAAGAAATTAAATCGAAGTTTACATATTTGTCTCAAAAAATACCACTCTGGTATTGGAAAATACTTAGTACACACGTCTAATCAGAAATAGGAAAGGCTTAACAAAAAGAAATGTGCCCTTTACTAGTATAATAAGAAATTGTATCTTTGACATTAACGTGTTAGCTCGGAATGTCTGCACTCTTGAAAGATAATTGGCACTACAATTATACAGCAGATGTCATGAACGATAAACTCGCTTTTTTGTTTCATATTTCGGTGCTTTTGCCTATTAATAGACTCCTTTAATCACAACATATAAACAATGTTGCTGAAAATCTTCCATTATATTTTGTCAATTATGGCGAGAAGCGAAATTAATTTTATTTGCTACTAACTTTTATATTAAATTTTTCCATACGATTATTATTTTGTGCTGTCTTATTTGTTTCACAACTATTTCGACCATAATCTGACCGGAATTAAAATGCAGTTTTTTAGACATTGTTTTCTTCCACCCATTAAATACTCGAAAGTTTACCAGATATATACGTTAGAAAATAATACATATAGGCGCGAAACGAACCTGTGACCCATTGATTTGATTGGAAGTTAAAATCAATAAAAGAAAAACAAATGTTAAGAAGCCACGAATGCCCTTGGATTACTGTTTTATTCCATTAATACATCAATAAATTTTAAATTCAAAGTGGATCTTGGCTCGAATATTAGATTCAAAAATTACAGCTATGTAAAATTACAATGTCAGTGGCAATATTAGGGAATCAGCACGTTGACTTGTTAAAAACAGAGATGCGAATTCGAAGCAGGGGCCTCGTAAAATCTGGCTCAAAGCCAGGGCGGTCTTCCTCTCGACTTATCAACGTGAAACACAGTGTACGATAACTCATCTACTTGGCAAAATTCCGACTGTCAACAATACACTGATTAACCAATTACTATACATAAATTATTGACACATCACAAATGTACAGTTGAATAAAAATAGGTATATTTTATTTCGACATTTACGAAAGAATATATTTCTGTATAAATCCAATAACATTTCTTTAACGTTCCATTAAGACTGCTTTTGTTGTAAACTAAGTTATTGAATTTATAATATTTTAGTTATTAACAAGTTCTACAACTAATACAATCTAAAATAGGTTTTATTCACTTTATGCAACCTTATTGATAATGACAACCCAGCACAATAATAATCTATTAGATATATTGGTACCGAAACACGGACAACCGCAGTGCGGAGATTTGACTTGAAGCATCACAAATCTTTTGCGATATAATCGACGTGTATATAAAGCTTCGTGAATTCTTGTCGGTTTTTTTTTATCTGTTATACGTGTAAGATATGTATGACGGCTGTAAAACATATTCTACCTATCTTTGTCATATTGCTAATGTTATTCCACATTTTAATAAAGACTGACCTTTAAGATATGATATTTTTCGCAAATTTCTTTGAATATTGGGAGTTTAAATATCACCAAATATCATCAATATTTTTTAATATTCAATATTTGAAAGGGCATTAAGTTACCAATCCAAAAAATAAATGTTTATCGAGTTTATTAAAAATCTTAAAATACTACCATTTGGATAAAAATATAATTCTTAAGTTTACTCATTCAATGCCTTATTCTATAATAATTTTGTACCGGCTTGGCACAGTTAAAATAACTTGTGTGTGATGGAATAAGGTAAGGTTTTTATTTAAAACACATATTGAACCTAGAATTGAAAAATATCTTGGCACATATTTATTGAAAATAAAAACTCATGTTACGCCAAAAAAAATATAGTTCTTTGGGGCTTGTTAGGTTATGGTTTAGAATAGTTTCTCCTTTGTTCTTGCGGTGCCGCATATTAATGAAGAGGAAACAGTATTTATAATATTTATTTCATTGTCTTCAGTGACTTTGTATTGCTGGTGTTTACACTTTAAGAAAATGTCTAAACAATTGATTTATTACTTAATTTTGTAATAAACTTTATTAGTGCATTTTTAATTGTAAATATCCTAAAACACAAGCTAGTGTTAATCTAATAGTGCAGAATAAAATAAGTCTAAATTTAATTACGCCTGATTAATTAGTAGCTATAATTACTTTTCTTGTTTAAATTTGGATCTAATTATTAAAGTATAGGGCGGAACAAAGCTTATGCACGCGAAAGTACTTCTTTTACCTATCGCGTTGTCTCATATTTCACAGAAACTATGAATTTTGTTTTAGGTACTCGGGTAGAAAACACCATTTAAAATGCCTGTAAATTGGCAAGAATCCAAGTGACTTTAATAAGAGATATAAAATTATATTAAGCCTAAATTGTTCGGTAATAACCAAGTTGATAGTCGGCATTCTTGGATAATTTAGCAAAGTCGGGCCACCTGGGCGCGGCACTTCCAAATTTATGAGGCTATCAACTTCGATCGTCTAAGTATGCCTTTACCTCAGTCGTGAGTGCAATTTCAACAAATTGAAATTTTAGTCACTAGAGTTTTTGCTTGAAACTAATAAATCGATTAACTCTAAAAAATCAGATGGTTTATTAACTCTTTGTTGGTTTATTAACATTTAGCATAATTAAATTATGGGATATAAAAAGATCTTGAATGATTTATTTATTTTAATAATAAATTCAGTTAAGCTTTATTTATTCCTGCCTGATTTAGATATTTATTCAAAGATGTGTTAATACGATAGTCACTTAGTAAGTCAATTAATTTCATGTAGAAAACAATGGTTTCTAATCGCTGCCTTTTCCCCATATAAACTTTATCTGCACCAAGTTAAATTATACTAAAATATATTTATTCATATAGGGCACAAAGCAATAGTTACGATCGTCGATTCTACATTTACATTTACAACCGAATCTCACACTCATCTGTGCGTCCGATATTTTTAAAAAAGAATCGGCAGTTTTCGTGTTACGTACGTAATATCTATAGGTATTCATCAGTTTTAAGCTATTTTATAAACTTTCTAAGTTTTAATTAATTGGAATATGCTTAATTTGAATGTTTTTACAGAGGAAGCGGTGGCCCCCGGCATGAGGTCGGGGGATGGCGAGGGCTCCGAACTGGCGGAGTTCGGCACGCGCTGGCCGCCGCCCTACACACAGGGCTACGGCTGGCGCTCCGCTACACCTCAGCATCCTCCTGCACACCATCTCGCGAGACATTCGCGTTCGCAGCAGGTATTGATAACAATATTTTTAAAAACTCTAATTACAATTTTAGAGCTTTATAAGTTATAAAATACATGTAATAAATGTACATGAAATATTAAGCAGAGGAATCACAGCGATTTATCAATCGGTAAAAAGTCGATGGTCGCACTTTTATGCATACACTTCGTTTTAAACATGGCTAATAGGATTAATTTAATTATCTTTAAAATAAATATTGGATACACCCAGTGGTTGCAGGACAATCGTCACATGAGCTACGAGGCGGAGGATGCACGTGTGCGAGCGCGAGGTGGAGTTTATTATTCACCTCCAGGTACCTCATACACCATCGTGGAGAGGCCGGCATCTTCCCACGGGCATCATCCCGCATATTCACATCATTACTCAGGAAAGCTTTCGCGGACGCCGTATATCGGTTCCACCACCTTAGCCAATAGCGCCGGTAAGAATTATTATGTAAACGCTGTTATTTCTAGGTATTTGTGTAGTAGGCTTAGAAGCCTAGATAGATTCCTTTAGAGCCTTCATAGATGAAATTTATATTGATAACTTGTTGGTACAAACCTTTCCAGAAGTAATAAAATTACACATTTAATAATTTAGCAGGTGCAACGAGTCTACGAAATAGTACCAATCATCTTAGCACTTCCAATGGCAAGAAAAGACCGATATCACCTGAGCAAGTACTACGGCTTTTCGGTCAAGGTGGTGCTGCAGCTCTCGGAAAAGCTTTACCGCCTTCTCACCCACCAGCACCTCTACCAGCTCCTCTTCCGGCTCCGTTGCCAACACGGCGTCATTCACCAGCCAGTAGTCCAAGCAGTACTACACACCACGTAAGATAACATACTTAGAAGAACTTCTGTTTTAATAGATGTAATTAATTATGAATTACCTTCCGCTTAACCAAATCTTAAACGGTATTTTAAAATCTACCAAGTTAGGACTACGTATTTTTCAATAATTAGACCTAAATGAAAAGTTTATAATCGGTTATCATTTTTAGATTCATACAAGTCAATGCCAAATGTTAGAAATTTATGGTTACTATATTATAATCTACATGCAACTATAGCCTTAAAAAAACATGCTGTTGTTATAAAATAAGCAGCTAATGACTTTTTGGAATTGTTTTTCTAAAAATAGTCTGACGTGGGAAACGTAGGCGAGCGGGAGCTGTCAAATGCGTGTATAACGTCGAGCGGGCGGCAATAGTCGATATTACTACTTTATTCATAACCGCATTGGTAAACGTTTATGAAATAAATGGATATGACGTAAATAGGGTTTTATCATTGCGTTTGTTCTTTACATTATTTACCCTGACGCTACATCACAAATTCTTTTCAGAATGTTTGGTTATTGGAAGATATTATGTACATTACGTTTTAACATGTACATTACGTTTGTATATAATGTTTATAACTTATGATGGACATGTTATTTATAAGCCTTCCATAAAGTCGTGGTGGTCTATTACCATATATTTCTTATTTAACACCTTTATTAAATATACACATACTATTATAGCTATCAGTCGATTGAGATGAAATCAAGAATTATCAGTTAATTTCTTCTCGAATTTTAACATTTCTAAAATATGTTTCTTTATAGTTTATAATTATTGTTTCCTGCAACTGGTAAAAATTGTCGCAAAATCATCTAATTCGTTTCAATATTGTCAATTCAAAATAACACAACATTCGAAATGATCAAAATAGCTTCACATAAATGATAGATGTTCAGAAACAAAAGTGAGGTAAAATGAATGCCTGAAAGTATTATGCAATGCGTGATGTGTTCACTTATTGAGCGGTTTAGTGAACTGAAGTCCTACATTTTGTTTTCAAATTGGATTCCAAAGAGAATGATGAGGTAAATTTCACAAATCATATTTTTTCTACAACTAAGCACGATGGGCGTGTAAAAGCAAATTTTGTTTTATAAAAAATCGAAACTATATGCAGGTATATTTAAACAATAAAATGTTACCTATCCTAATACTATTCCTCCTAATACAATATTTTGCATCCAAACTTTGTGAAGCAATTTGTTAAATGTAAAATTGATGCTTTGGAGAAAAAGCTCTAAAACGATTTTCTCTTATAGATTTTCCACTATAGTGATATTCCTTGTAATCGAAAAGTAACTATATTTAGGTATTTTCCTTTTTTGATATTGAATGGATTTGTAAATATTCGAAATATAGAGGAGGTAATATCGATTGAGTGAATTGAATATATTACGGCGGGATCTTTCGTAAATAAAAACAGTTATCACGATCTGTGAAATATTAAGTGCTGAGAATATTATATGGTAGGTAAAATAATTTGAACATGTTATTCAATGAATATTAACGTTTACATGGGACTTGAAGAAATTCTGTATGGAAAAATTATTAAGTTTTTCAATAAGTTAAGTAGTTAACTAACGATTTTATTCTAAATGGCAGCGTTTATAACACGTTGTAGGTACATGTGATACGTTCTGATTTCTATGATATACATTTTATGTTAATTATGTAGATTTCTTAACATGAACTTGACCTTTGATGATAACTTACTAAACAGAGATTTGACATAATACGATTTAAGAGTGTAACAAGGTTGCTAAACTATATCATGAATATACTTTGATTAGGCTATTTATCGAGGGGCAGAACGGGAAAGGCCATATTCATCAGGGGGCACGGCGTCGGCGCCGACGGAGCCTGCTACGCGCACCGTGACCATGAGCAGAGATCCCGCTGATTCGCATGGATTTGGAATATGCGTGAAAGGGGGCAAGGAAGCAGGTAAAGTCGATTCTCCAACCTCTTTAACATATGATATTTGACGTGTGCAAAATAAAATAATAATAATCTCAACCTGCAACAGTTGGCATAAACATAAATTCAACTTAATACGAAACCAGCCACTATACAATAACAAAACAGTCGCAAGCAGTTGTATCGGACGGAGTTTATTTTATTGATTCGAATATAAATAGAACTCGGAGCGGTGGAACAAAGCGATCCAATTGCTGATCAAAGGCTTTTCATCCGTTAATCTGATCCGATTCATGAGTTATTCGGACATCATACGTCATTAGATTTTTAACATTGTAAAGAATTTCGATTTTTATACGAGTGTGTGAATATGGAAACGTTTTTTTAAATACGAATTTTATATTCTAATTTGTAGTCTTTTAATAATAAATTTTAGATACAATGAGTCATTTTTATCATTTTGTCGCAGTATTTCTATATCGGAGAAATAAAAATAAATAAATTCTCACATATGAGAGCAATTTAGAATTACTGATGTTCTAGTAACAAATAAATAAGTATTGAATGGTCGGTAAGGAGTTGGTGTGTATATCTCTCGAGTGGAGGAGGGTTCTGTAGCAGAAAGAGCAGGCCTTCGCCCTGGAGACTCAATCTTGCAAGTAAATGGAACCCCCTTCTCTGGAATATCACATGAAGATGCCCTCAAGGTGAGTGAAATAGCAAACTATACTTAAATTATTATCATATTCAAAACATACACGAACAGATATTTGGTCCATTAGACCTATTCACTACATTGTACATAAGGTGGGTGGAATTTAAAATCAATAATAAATATTTAATATTTATAAGGAATATATATGAAACTTTTCGAGTTCATGAATAAAAACATTTTGTATTCGCAAAATTTTATTACGCTGACAACGCGCAAAATAAGCAATTCTCTCAACCAAATTTTCCTACAGACCTGTTATTTGTGGCGACGGCGATGTGCAGCAAAATTAAACAATGCCAGTTGTGTGTGCCATTTACTAAATGTAATTATTTCGTGACCTAGCTCGGTGAAGTCCAACTTGCATTTGATGCCGCACTTCCGTTTTATTTTTCATCGCTATCGTAATGACAAGTCTATCGTCTTTGATGAATCAAAGAAGATGAACATAAAAAATTTCGATTTAACACTATATATAGGTTGGTATATACTGTACAGATCTGTAATTTTTATCAAACTGTATTATTTGTTTGCAGATGCTCGACAATTTGATAGTAACAACATTTTTGACTAATATAGTATAACGGTGTTTGGGAACTGCTCGCGTAAACGAAGACATATCTAAATACTCATTATACCTTTAATGATGGTATGGAAAAAATCTATCATGACAAAAAAAAATTTTTAAAACGCTTTATTAGGGTTATTTCGCTTCATCTTGTTAGTCCAGCTGTTTTTGTTATCATGCTTCATTGCTGGTTCTTTTTTTTGGTAAAGTAATGTATTTTTTTAAACTATTGTTTCATTTAGCTGTATTAACATGATGGAACGTAAATAATGCTAGTAAAACGTTTTAAAAATATGATTTTTTATGAGGATCGATTTTTTTCCATACACTCATCAAACGTGAAATGAGTACTATCATCAGCCTTCGTTTCGGAAGCAGTCCCCAAACACCCTGTATTAAAGCGGATGTGAAATGTGATTCTTGCGAGGAATAAATCAGTACATTGTTGTTATATTAATAGTTAGGCATACTAAAGACAATGTTCGCTAATCGTACTCGATATTGGTTTAATAAACGTTTATGATACCATGCAATAGTTCGCACTATACTATGGTTGCTGATAATAATTTATTGTGATATATAAAATACGTTATAGTGTGATTCTTCGACTTATAAATATTCCTACAACCATTTATTATACTGAAAATGCTGTCTTAAGTAAACATTTTATATTCATAATATATACCTTAATTTAGTAACGCCGTAAAGAAGAATACGTCAATATTATAATGACATTCTCACGTAGAATACGTGAATAGATAATTTTACGACCTACTACGAACGTATGTACATGTCCTAATAGTAACATAAACCGTATTTTGTTGTTTCTGTTGTCAGGCAAAAATATAATATTATATTAAGTTATATTATTAGTCTCGTGTATTATGTTAAGCCAACCTTTTTCATACGCTCTGCGGGGCAAAAGGGATCCCAGTATTGATTTTCATTAGAAATTTATGAACGCCCTGTAAACATTTGTTCATGGTCGACTAAACGTAGATCTTGGTTTACCTTTAATCATTTGTTCTTTATAAAAATATTTAAATCGCATTTAATTTTAGGGATATAAATACTTATTGTTGATAAACTAAAGTCATACAATATTCAGTGTATTTAAAAGACATTAGTGAAGTATAGAAGTATATTTTCTAAGGTAATCTATTTTTATTTAGATGCTCAAATCTTGTCGCCAACTTACGATGGTGGTGCGAACAGCAGGCGCACTGGTGGGTCGTGCGTCATGTTCTTGGATGGATCGATATGGAAGACCAGCCTCGCCACCACCGCTGCGACCGTCGCGTTCTGCGAGCAAGGACCGCTCTATAAGAAGAGTAAACAATTATATCATTAATGAAACTAGTTATTTATTAAAACGACAAATAGACATTATAATATATTTCACAGTTCGCGCCATTTTCTAACTACTAATATAGTACAGTAGTACCGATATACATCTCGTAGATGATATAAACAGAATATGATTATTAACAGATTAATGTATTTCTTTATTCAAAGAGTCTTCTAAATACTTATTGAATTTTTGAGAAACTGTAAGTATAACAACATTAGATATATAATATTAAAGTTGTTTTATTGAAAGTGATACATGTACCTCACAAATCCATTTAACATAAAGGTAAATTTAACAATATTTAAGTAATATCTTTGATTATTTTGAAAACATATATGTATTTTTTTACCCTGTGTGTTGTATTTTTGCTTTGTACTTTCATATAAGACCAAAAATGATTCTGTGAACTAATTAAATAAAAAAATTTGCATCATGGTCCGTTAAACGTTCACCCTTAAAAAAATTAAAGATAAAGTTATGTACAGTAATAATGATAAATATGGTACTCTATATAAAATTCAAATTATTAATCAACTGTATATAAGGAGATATACATACATATAATAGAAAAATACTTATTCTTGTCCCATATTGTAATAGCGGCACATTAGTGTCTGTAATCGGTTGCAATAAGAACACTTTAGAGGGCCGAGCGAGAGGCTAAAAAAGCTTCTTAACGCTTTGTACACCAGGAAATAGGTCACAGGGCTCTCAAGATTTTCGATAATGTATATTTTGTAGAACATGTGCTTAAGTTCTTAATACGAGTAGGTAATCAGAATACATACTACTACAGATTTACAAATAAGCAATAATGATAATTATGTGACTGCCTGTAAGCAGTCTGTGTAGTTCTTCAATAACTTTCAAGCTTTACTGTAGGACGAAGTACGGATATCCGCATCGAAAACTCTGCATTATAGATTTGGGTAGAAGGGGATGCGGCTTTACGAGTTACATACGTTTTACATATTCTTGTAACTGGAGTGATGTATCGGTATTATTGTACTGTAACTGAATTGGTATTGATAAATTGTGGTAAATTATTTTTATTCTTACTTCGGATTAGGGTTATTTTGTAATAATAAAACCCTTTTTACGTTTTCTTATCATTGAATCACAAAGAAAAATCATTTATTGGTACACAATTAGGAACTTGGTCAACTTAACAATGTCATTTTCAGAAATTTTGTAACATAAAAACTGTATTAATAATTTATAGCAACCAGTGACATACGTATCTACATTATTATGACAATTAAATTGTTTTAAATATAACAGCTCCTTTCTATTCACTAACTATAAATAAAGTCAGGATTTCGTCTTATAAATACTAATTTATAGTTTATGAAAAGTATATTTTAAACTCTTGAAAATTTTTCTGTAATGACCTACTCGAAATTAAAGTTTATTTAAAACAAAATTTTTTAATAAACGAGGCTAACATTGAAGTAAGAAAGTTTATTTTTTATAAAAACTGCTAGCTGTTAAGTTATAAGTATATGTATATTTGAATAATATTAAAATTAATGATAGCTATTTTTCTTTAAATAATAAGGCTCACTATGTATAAATAATATGTCAACTATCAAAGTCGGTGCCTAAGTAGGTACATTGCTGGCTTCCCACAATAGATTGATGTAATCCAACTGCACTATTCTGGTGATCTACCGTAATGCGGTGAGTGAGGCACGACAATAACTCTACGGCTATCTTCGTAACGCGTCTTAACATTCCGAAAATACACTAGATAGATATCCATCTATTCTATCATCATTAAACTATCTAGTTAATAGAAAAAATATTGATTTTTAATCGCAGGTGGATTTATGTATTGAACCGGGGCAGTCCTTGGGACTTATGATCAGAGGAGGTTTGGAATATAATCTTGGAATATACATTACTGGTGTCGATAAGGACTCCGTAGCTGATAGAGCTGGGCTAATGGTAAAGACTAATTTGTTTTTTAGCCTCTAGTAAATTTTAAGTTTTAGGCAAAGCCTTTTATATTTGTTTTTAAGTAGACCAGGAATAAAATCACCAATAAAAAGAAAATTTCGTTTACACAGCTTTATAGAGAATATAATGTCGAAAAGTAAATTCGAAATTAAGTTGTTAAAAACTCTAGATCAATCTTAGGCCCTTTTATTTCAGAATAATCGCTTTTTTTGTTGTCTTTAATGCCGTTATGTTATCTAGCGCAATAAACGGTTATGTAAAATACTTTTTTGTTACAGAAACACCTACTTTATATTTTATTGACATATTCTATCGTTTATTACGACCATATTTAAATACCGTTTATATATTTATAGTAATAAAAAAATATTTGCAAGGAACTATTCGTTTTCCAATTCATTAAAATTATATCAGAACTTAAAAAACTTACAAGCAATCCCTAAACGATATTTTCTTAGTATAACTACTATATTAAGTCGTGAAATATAATCTGAAAATATAACAATATTTATGTTGGTATATTTATTTGTTGTTAATTCATATCAGGTTGGAGATCAGATATTGGAAGTAAATGGCCAGTCATTTGTGGATGTAACACATGATGAAGCAGTCGCACAACTGAAGTACCACAAAAGAATGTCATTGTTAGTCAAAGATGTAGGCAAAGTTCCTCATGCCTGCACTGCTTATGGAGAAAGAGAAGCAGCACCTAAGTAAGATATAAAATTTTAATATTATTTACAGATAAGTTTTCCTAGTTCATTCAGTTTTTGTAATCTCATTTTGTAACATACTAATGGTAGCCAGTGGTACCACCAGCATTCATTTTGATGTATACTATTTTGAGAGTTATGATTATGACTCTCAAAATACGACTTTTAAGCAAAAAAAACAGTCAAACAAACATTTTATATGTATGTTGATATTACAACAATTTTATAAAATTTTTTGTTATATATTATTATTTAGATGAAACTAATCATTTTGTATAACCCGCATATAGAATAAGTGGTTGGGGTAGACGAAGAGGGGCAGCAGCAGTAGCAGTAGAACAGAAAGCTAAATCCCTATTGCCACAAAGTGATCTACCAGCCATGGCATACTATATGGAAGAGTACGCGGCGAGAAGACTGACGCCTGATTCATTTCTTACAGTTCTTAGAGATCTGCTGGACACTCCACAAAAGGTTCATAAGGCAGTATTACTTTGTATATAGTTCACAAATATATAAGTTCTCTATCCCTATTTAAAAATAAATTAAAGTTGTTATTTTGCTAAGGAATATTAGTTATTTTTAAATTAGCTGCACAAAAATAAGATATCTGTTCTGTTTTTTCTATAAACACAATAAATGCTAATGTATGATGTACAGTTGTATTGGTGTAAGAGTCTGTGAACCCCAGGCCTTCGTTATTTTATAAAAGCTGAAAGTTTCTCAGCGCATGCTCGTAACATAGGTAGAAGCAATGGATCATTTATGAAGTTCGGGTTACAGCGTTTTGCAGGTAAACGGGACCTGAAATTATAATTCTATTTTCGTAAAATCTGATTAAATAAAAGCTGATTTTTATATATAATACTTAGGTAATAAGTAGATGATATTTCCTCATTAGCCAGACATTATTGATAGTTCACACCCCTTACCAGACAAGCATGTAGGGTAGCTGAAAGAGCGAGCACAATTTCAGTGGGTGCGAGGGAGATGGCGAATCAGGTCTATTACGATCCCTAGTTGCACAGTTGTTATATTTATTACTAGTTTCTGCCAACCGCTTCGCTCGCGCTCATTTCGATTTTTACACATTAGGTTAAATTATTGTATTTTTAGTAAGGATCCCTAATTTTTTTTTAATATAATATACCCTACAGTCTTCCTCGATAAATCTAATATCTAACACATAATTTAAAATAAATATAAAAGTGATATACAATGTGTTTGGGGACTGCTCCTAAAAACAAAGACGAGTGATAGTACTAATGATACCTTTGATGAAGGGACGGAATAAAATTCGATCCTGGCTAAAAATAATTTATAAAATATCATATTTTTATAAAAAAAAGTGATTTTGTATTTTAAAATTGTCAAGGATGGTTTATTCATTTGTGTTATTTGCAATAAAAGTGGTGACAAAATATTTTTTTTTTCTGACGAGTCATTAAAAAAATGTGAGTTAATTTTAAAATAGCGAAAAAAACCATAACCTTAAATATAATGACATCATTCTTCTACGTAAATACGAGGTGTGTTCAAAAAGTATCGCGAATTTTGTGTTTTTTCAAAAATTATTTATTTATTCATGAATATCTATTT
>JAOSYY010000009.1:2331399-2352547 GCA_025727935.1 Hebomoia glaucippe | reverse complement strand
AATTCGAATATACTCGTATCTTGGTAACCCGCGAAAATTCAAAATTCGCGATACTTTTTGAACACACCTCGTATACAGAAGGTGGCTTTCACAGGGAATGTTAAAAATCATTCATTACCCTAATGAAAAAATATTTTAATTCAGAACCAAGGATATCTGGAGAATTATATAATATTTATTATTTTGTCATAGCTAGTGTTAGGTAGTTCTAAGTAGGTAGAAACGAAAAAGTAGCTTGAAATGTAATCAAAATCCTTTATTTTTTAACGTGTACTGCCATTAATCTATTATATTTGAATTACATTTTTGAGAAATATTCTTTTTGGCTTTTTTTAAACTTCTAATTGACATATAATAATGAAATTAATTTTTTAACAATGTAAGGCAGTTGTAGCGACGAATGTCTTTCTTTAAGATGTTTCTAAAATTTATATAGACTATTTGTTATATAATATAAATCGGTGCCAAAAAGTTGGTTTGCATAAATCATTCTACTGACGAATCTCTACTTAACATTTATAATACTTGTCTAGCAAGGGGTTGGAACTATCAAAAATGTGTAATGAGGAAGAATCATCTACTTATTACCCAAGTATGATATATAAAAATCAGCTTTTATAATATTACGTTAGTAGAATTATAATTTCATGAACATTTGTACCGTTTACCTGCCTAAGCCACTCTAACTCGAACTTCATAAATGGTCCATCGTTCTTACCTGTGTTGGGAGGACGTGCTAACAGAATTTCAGCTTTTATGAAATAACGAAAGTCTGGGGTTCGCGGGCTCTTGCTCTATATTGTCACCTTCTATTAACTAACCTATACGAGTAATATACTTCAGACCTTACTTTTAGTAATGATATATCTAACTGATACATAATATAATATTTTACTAATGTGTACATTCAGTATTCACTTCTCACGGAAGTCCGAGAGTTTCTGTTACCTGAAGACCGGCCGAGGTTTGATGAATTGGTATACAGGAGAGATGAACCGCTTCCCGACCATCACTTAAAGGTATACAAATATTCACCACTTTACAGTCACTAAAGTTAACAGAAAATTGATCTATACGATGATAGTCTACCGTAGACCGCTCAAATATTAAGTATAACTTAAATAACATTTGTAATACTTTTCCAATTTTTCATATTTAATATTAAATGTAATCATAACTGTAAGCTATAAAATCTTAATGATGTCGACTAAAACCATTGTAACATAATATATCCTTATCACAATATTCAAAAATACTTGTTCTTACTTAAGTATATAAATACATAAAATGTAGAGCAACTAATACTGTAAGCTGTTTATAACACTTTATTATATTATAGTGAAATACTTAATAATATAAAACTTTGTTTCATTTCTTATAAACTAAATTAAAAGTAAATATTATAAATTTTAACATGTAAGAATTAACAAGAAACATGTATAAAATTGGCAAGAAATACATTATGATCTATTATAGAATCATTTTATATTGAAACTGAAATTTTATCTTTTTAGTGTTCATTTCTTAAAATGTGATTAAAAAGTTAGTCAGGCGAAAAATCTATATTTCCTAATACTCTATTGGCGAAGAAGCTCCAATTTTGCTGCCTATTTGAAAATGACAACTAACTGAGTTACCAACTCTGTGTTGTGGTAGGCAGATTAGCTTTTTCCTATCCGTTTATGACATTGAATGCAAATGAAGCCTTTCCTTTTCTATCATAAACTTATCCCATTTTCGAAATAGATCTGAGTTGTATATTTACATATTAGTTTTAAATAAATATTCAGTTTATTCGTGTATATAAGAAACGATATCTAAAGGGATAAGTAAGAAGTTTTTATCAAATAATATCCTGAAACTTAGTATAAGTTGAGCATATCTTTCTATGCATTATAGCACACTAAGTTCACAGAAATTATGCATATTGCACATAAGATTATGACTTAAATCACAACTGTTCTACTAGAACTACAGTAGTAATTAGAACACAGCTTAGACATATAGTTGAGATGAATTTATTTTTCGTAGCGCGGCGGCGAACGACATATGCTGCCCTCATCAACAATGCATGACCTACACGACCCGGTGAGTGCTTGCACAAATACACGTTTTTGTGTTTGTTTTTTATTTTGCATGCATATTTCTGTTCAAACTGACCAGAAATATTACTTTAAGGTTTACATGTTTCAAGAGTAAAATCTTAAATATTTGTGGTCACATAAATTTGTAACATGATACGATTATAGATATTAGATCGCGTGTATGTTAAATTTAATAAATAATATATGTTTAGAAGGTAATTAATACTAACTCATATAATTAGAGAGCAGGCAAGCTATACATCATTACATTTTCTATTATTCTAAGAGTCCCGTCTAAAGCAGCGTCATCAATACCAGTTGTCCTTACGTAACGCTGCATCTGTAAACATTGTTTCGTGTCGTGTCATGTTTCAGAAAAATAGTTTAGTTATAGCTTCTACGTAAGCAAGCCTTCTTGTATATCTGTTACGTTGGCTGTTTTTATTATTATTAAAACTAGGACGATTTCCTCTTACGAACCGTTTTCTTTTTCTTATGGATATAAGAATTGGCAATATGGATCATAAAAATTAAGAGATATGATAGGATAGGTTTTTGTACGTGATACTCAAACATGCACATACTTCGCATGACCACTAAAGCACTACGAATCGTGTTAAAAAATCCCAATATATTGTAAATATGAAATGGTCAGGTGAGGTGTAGTATATTGTTGTAGGAGGTGGCGCCGGAAGTACCTCTAGTGGTGGACCATCGCTCGCCCTCTGAGGACTCCGGCTTGGGTCTTCCGCCCCACGACGCCTACAGGTACAGGCACCAAACTATATAACGTATCTCTCTTCTACTTATTACGTAACATTAGATGATGTGAAAATGAGTCTATTAGCCAAAAAGTTACTTCCGCATTCGTGTCGCTACTCTCTACTAAACGAAGCATTCATTCCTTGCAACCCTTTTGAGAGCTGTTGAACTTGGCTGAGGGCGGACCTTATTTTAGTATCCGTTTTCGTTTGCTCTTTTATTAAAAGTGAAAAACAACCTGTAACCTGTGTAGTCGTGTACTCTTTGCCCGAACTTATGTTTTACAGTTGATAATTATAAGTTCGGTATTTTAAATTCACTTATCTTGTAACCAATAACTAAACAAACGGTCGTATACGGTATAAAAAAACGTTTTCATTTTGATATCCGAATTCTGAACAATGAAGATTTATTTGCGTTAAATATCTTCAAACTGGTTTCCTTAAAGTCTTTTAGTTAGTAAAGTGGCGTTTTTGTATTAAAAATGAAATAATTTAAAATTCCATAAAGAAAGGAAGCTTAAAAAGCAGCAGCAGTCTTCAGATAGTTGTGTAAAATATATGCAGTATATAGGGATAAAATAATTAAAGTTCGATTTCGTATATGACAAGAGATGTTGTGTGGGGCAGGAGCGGGCGTAGTTGGCGGGCAACGGATGCACCGCCTATGGATGACGACTTGGAGCCTCCGCACGAGGTGATTTTGCCAGAATTACCTTCTACACTTAACATTCTATCCACTATCACTTCTTTACGATCTTTTGCTAGCAGTGTCCTGGGTGTCACCCGCAACTTAGTAGCACTTTCCTTTCATATTTATGCTTGTAGCTTCTTTACAACTTTATGGATTTGTAAATCAAGCTAATATGCATCAAATAACTCTATTGAAATAGTCGGAGTGACACTTCGGCACTTGCACCTATTTTATATTATCATTCACTGAACCCGTTTGCATGAATAATAACGGCTAGCTCAGACTTTACAATTTCATGATGGCCGTTATTTCCATATAAAGAGGTATCAAACAATTGGTGGGGTAAATCTGGCAAAATTTTTGTTTGTTTTTTTGGAATACGTTTAAAGTAGTCTCAAAAACAAACAAGTGTCCTGAAATATCGGTAATAGCGGCCACTTTCCTTAATTTTCGGTATCTTATGTTCTATCGAACAAGTGTAGAATAAGCTTGACCTCGATCATAAAACATTGAGAAGATTTAAAGGTAAAGCTAAAAATTTGCAATAATAAGTAATAATTACTATAGAAAAGAGGATGCCGAGTTAATAGGTAACAAGTGGTCAAATTTACAGCATAGGTGAGATTTTCGTTACATTTTAATAGATACTCGTATGTCGAAGCCCACAATTCTGCTTTCTTATTACGAGACTGGATGTGACATATCGCTCAGGGTTCAGTCGGCGTAAGATTGTTAAAATAACTTTCTGACTTGTTAACGAAACTTGAGAAATTAAGATACTGTAATTAAAATTATAATTTGTGTCTAGAAACTTATCGGAACATACAATACGCTCAAAATTTTATTTGTTAGCAAAATGGTATTAGATTATATAGAGGCGCAGATAATTCATTGTATTATTAAATACTCTTTCTGAAATATTACAATTATAATCTTGATAGGATGTTTCTACGAAAGTATTATATATTGGATTGATTAAATTGAAACCTTACATGAGTGTCCAATGTACTTAATAATGAAAATTAGTTTTCGAATAAATATTATATTTTTGTAGGAAAATAATGCGTTTTACGTGACTTCCAGGGCAAACACTAGATATGAATATAATACAATTTAATAATTATATAAACATATATTTAAGTGAACTGTGTTTAGAACTCTTTTTTCAGTTTGTCACACATCGGCTCGTTGGTCTAGGGGTATGATTCTCGCTTCGGGTGCGAGAGGTCCCGGGTTCAAATCCCGGACGAGCCCACAGGGGGTGTATTTTGTTATATTTTTATTTATTACGATTTGATATTTAAGCATGTTATCGTATATGCGAGACCTATTCAATTGGAAATGTAAAAATACTAGTTTAAACTGAAAGGCATTAGTAATTTATTTCGAAACTAATTGTTATGATTCTTTTAAACAGTAACAAACGGTTACTTACCGAGTCCTTCACTAAATAAAAGGCTTGCCATATTGGGTGTTAGTAATTAGGTTATATGTTATATAAATAGTAAAATTTAGGAGTACGTAGTAATGGTTTCCCAAATTCGTAATTAATTTGTGTATAATATAATCTTTAAATTTACAATAGTGCAATGAATAATGCAATAATAAATGTTATATAGCACTACTTATAGAATTAATAATTGAGTTTATTATAATAAATATACAAATTTATATAAACTTTTTGTGCGTACATGATAGGAATTAAGAATTAAGCTATATTAAATCAAATTTTTTAAATACATACATAATAATTATATGTCTATTCGATTTTCTAAAATTAGGGCAGCAACAAGTAGTACTATGTCACTGTCATAATTGTACTTATATATAAAGAATAAAAATTACCCGTAGTTAAAAGTTATTTTTTAAAGAGCAGTATACTACAAATGACTAATGAGTCATTTAGCATAGTGGCGTGAATTGGACGGTTACCGTGAATCATAATAGAAAGACGATAAAAACTAATTGCAACACAACCCCAGTTTAATTAAGCGTAAAAATCATATTATACCTAATTAATTAATTGTAAACACAAAATAAAGTCAAATTGTATACTGGGATGGATTATTTTATATGCTCAATGTATCATAGTCAAAGAAGAATGATTCCTTATTATCTATCTCTTAATTTAAAAAAAAAACATATTTTTACTATATTTGTTGTATATTATGACTTTCCAGAATCCATTCTTTATTACTGACATTATAGAAAGGTGTAATAATACGGTGTATAGCTTTTTTGAAAATCAACATTTTCGATTCCAGGCTGACATTGATTTTAAAAATCTAGCCATCGACGCCTATTTGTAAAATGCAACACTGATTTAAATATATGTCTAAAATAATGATTTATTTTTCTATAAATAAAATATACTGGTTAATATTATACAAGGCATTATGACTGATTTCAAAAAGTATTTTATAATAATAACAATTACATTTATTATATTCCTGTACAAAATTATTGTTTAATATAAAAAAAAAACTATATTTTGATTTTTACAAAATTTACATGGCCTTCGAAACGCCTTAAAGCGTCATGGTGTCGCCTATAACGTCACGTTGTAGTAGAAGTTATATAACTTATAATATCATCTTTCCATAACAAGTTGAAATAGTTTTCGCTGAAGTGACCTCATTTGAAATGAAATCACGTGAAGTGGCGCTTAGCAGTTTATGGTCAATTGCCGTATTTTGCCGTTTTATTTTATAAAAATAATCAAAAATCTCGCTAACATTAGTGAAATAAATACGTGCTTCATAATCCAATATTTAAGCTTTATTAAGTTGAAATATTGTTCTCATGTTTTTTAGTTCCTGTCATCATGCCTTTTTATGCCATCAGGACATCTATAATAGTACGTGAGCCCACGTTCAAAACAAAAACTGTTGATCGTGGGCTCTCGTAATATAAAACACTGTTGAAAGCATAACCGTATTGTCAATCTGTCTATTGTATTCGTATAGTCACTCTCATGTCATACAACACATACTGATAATAGTGGGCTTTCAATATCAGTTCGTGCTTGTCTGAAATTGGTTTAGGGTTTTGACGTGTGGGTTATGAAAGGAGGGTTTTTCGACGTTGATATCTCAATAAACGTGAATAATTTGATAGAATCTAATAGATATGCTAAGTCGCATAAATTAGAATTATATCCGCTTTACTGCTTTCACGAAATATACAAATCTGTGTAAATAATACTAAACTATTCTATTAAAATATGAAGAAGTTCATATTGTATATAAATTATAAGCATTGGTATTTAAGATATGCAGTGTTTTCCAAATTACTTTATTGATTACAATTTGCGTTGATGCCAAGTCTTCTACCTAAACTATAATAAATCTATATTATATTCTAATATATAAAATTCTCGTGTCACAGTTTTCGTTGCCATACTCCTCCGAAACGGCTTGACCGATTTTGATGAAATTTTTTGTGCTTATACGGTATCTATGAGAATCGGCTAACATCTATTTTTCATCCCCCTAAATGTTAGGCGTAGTCCAGCCCAAAATTTTTTTTTTTATATTTTAGACAAAATTTTTAATTTCTATTTTTTTATGATACAACATATAAAAATACATACAACCCCCAATTTTCACCCCTCCACAGTCAACCCCTATTTTTATGTGGCACAACGACGTTTGCGGGGTCAGCTAGTTATGTTATACATTTGTAAATAGGCATGCTATTTTATCGTGTAAACGAAACAACAATGAAGGTAAAATAATAATTTTGTGTTATAAAACTAAGAGCAATTGTCCCATTCATGGCTCGCGGATGTTTTTTATTACAAGGGCGTCTGACTCTAATTTAAAAGCATACTACAAAACAGCTCAAGAAGCACCTACCACGTAAAAAAGGACATAGTTTTTATGGGTGAGAAACTTCTCATGCGTCAGAAATATGACAAATATTTTTTCTGTTATCCTTATTAGTTTGAAGATTTCTTTATCACTTCAATAAAAAGGTGATTTAAAAAATTTAAAACAATTTATGTAAAACTATACACTTAAATAAATAAAACATCCCTTAATAAGTAAAGCTTTTAACGAAATGAGCTCTCTGCTTTCATATAATTTCCTACGGTGGTGACGTCAAACAACCGCGTCATGGACAGAAGTTATGGATATGACTTGAAACAAATACTTATAAAATTTAAGAAATAAAAAGGACTGTATATTATGGTTAAAAAATAAAATTAAGTATAAGTCAATTTCTCAAGAAAGGCTTTTCATATTATTCAAATCTTGTATAAATAGATATATCGTAAAATACATACATGTATAGAAAAACTATTGTGTTCGAAATTAATTAATAACTGTATATTAATAAGTACGAAAAAACGAAATTGTTCCTAATAAATAAAACTTAACCTAGTCACTGCACGCGTGTGTCGAAGACCTATTGCCATCGTTCAGGCAGTATTATAATTCCAGTTTGAAGGAATGTTTTATCTTGGACATGAATAGAACCGAATTATTCATTATTTAATATCATCAGTATTATTAAAAATTTTACCATTCAACGTGTTCCGCAGGCAAAAAAATGTTTTGACATTAGGTTAGGACCACATGGTGGATGTGACAATACATTCAAACCGAATTTTAATAAATTTTGGCGACTAACCAAAGATGTACAGAGATTTGCAGTATCAATAACTTCAACTGGACAGCTAGATCGTTGAGAATAGTGTAGTAAGAAATTACTACATAGAAATATGACAATCCAATTGAGACATTGCCTTCCTTCTGAGAATTAATTATATACTTACGTTACATTATTCCCTTTGTGCTAGCGATGTGTTCTTGTCATAAATAGTGCAATAAAATAAATAGTTCAAGTTTTATTCTTACAGTTTGGGATAGAAATAAAATTAAAGCATTAATTACTTACAATAAACTAAAAGTTCGAGTCTAGACTATGGTTAATATGAAAATGTTAATAATACCAAAAATCCTTACTCCTGGCCAAGACAATTGAACACCGGGTAAAACTATGGGATAACATTAATTTTGTAACGAATCACTTAATAATTGCAAAGCTAATAAATCAATAAATATTAATTACTACAGACGTCTATCATTTAATAAATATGTTGTCCGAAGCTTACAAGTTCTACGAATCGTAGACTGGATACGAATATTCAGCGCGGGAAAAGCTCCGCGTAGCTGTCAGCCACTAGTCAGGGGGTATTTGAGGTTTGTTGACGGTTGCGGGCTCACCGGCGGCGTCAGTGTACGCCTTGCCCTCCGGGAAAGTAGACGGCATGTCGCGACGTCGCCGCCGGGTCGCTTTTCGCGACTATATGCCCATGGACTTGAAGGCTATGGCTAAGGTATTAACTAATATAAATTAATGACTACTTACTACGAACTTAATACTTACTTAAACAAATATCGCGATCGTCACAATGCGAATAAACTGTTCCAATATAATTTGCAAGATTTTTTTGATTTTTTGTATACCGTAACAAATAGATATTTTGATTATCTTTTTTAATGCTTAAATATCGTTTGTAGTTTTTTATTTCCCTGTCAAAATCAACATCTATCAAAATAGTTACATATCAATCTGGTTTCTATCATTAAAAGATTTCGTTTGGTATAAGCTTAAAATATAAACTATCCGCTTTCTACACTAAAATTAACGTTATAATATTTTATTTCTCTCCCGGTTTACAACTATTTTTATTTTAGTAACGGGAAACTGATGACTAAAGTACCTACTCTTCAATGTGCAAGCGCCTGTGCATGATAGAAGAGCAATGTCACATTTTGTGTGAAACAAAGTTATCGGCATAAACTTTTATTTAGTATTCATACTGCAAAGTTTAAAAATGTTGTATAATTAAAAATGTAGTTATTAAAGCAAGTTTTTAAATTGTAATAAAGTATATTTAGTATTATCTTCTTATAGTTATATTTATAGATAATACACCCGAATAGAATAATATTTATATATAAATTAAAGCTTCGTGATACTTTATAATTTGGTAGAGCATAAGTTAATTTATTATTGTAATAATAAGTAACACGCATGCCACAGAAAACACTTTATAATATGAGTTACTCTTGCAAAGTTACATCCTATTTGTTAATACAATAGCTTTTATTATAATTAAAAAACTATTGTATTAACAAATAGGATCTAATCAAATATCAAATAGGAACTTTATAAATAATATATTATCTTAAGAAATAATTGAAATTGAAAACCAATGAAACTAAAAGAATTCATAGGAATCACGAATAGATGACGAGAGCTAAGACAAAATAGGAAATTGAAACCATTTCTCGTATTTCCTGTGTGAGAGAGATGGCTGTTTGTACTGTGATTTGAATTTCAAACATAGCAATTTTCAAAACGGGTTTATTGAAGTATGAATATAAAAACTACCCATGAATAGGGTCGAGGGTCTCTTTATACCCTTTCGTGACGCTATTTGCAGAATGTTTCTATTTTTAACAAAAAGAAGGTTGTATTGCGCGTTTAGTATTTAAATGTTAAAACTGAATTGACCTAATAAAAAGAAATAGAGATTCATATCTTAAAATTAAAATATTTAATTAATTCTACTCAAGCTGAACTTTTGATAGATTATTCAAAATAGTATTATTTTTAATTTATGTCACATTATACTAATTACATAGTATGTATGAATCTGGTTAGAAGAATAAAATAACATCTAGGCATGTCTTATCTTTTAGCAGACTAACTTACAAAGTTAAGTATAGGCAAAGCTCAGCTTTTACAAAATAATGATACTCATAACAGAACACGTCAGCAAAACCTACTTGGACTGCTGCCAATACACTACAAGATTTAAGCATATGATATACGATTTTACATTTATCACTTTTAATATATTATGCGAAAATTAAATTAAACATTGGATTAATAAGGCATGATAATAGTTTCGAACTAGAACAGGTAGTCTTGCACTCTAGAAATTTAAACCAACTTATTTTACGTAATATTTTAGTTTAGAGACAAACTTATTGTTTATAAATAAAGAATAAGTTAGCCTCTGGCGGAAGTTTCAGGCAATATAGTAGTATGTACAATTGCAAATATTATTAAGTTTAAATGAAATTGTTGAGAAATTCTATAAATGATAATAGAGTTTATTTTTTAGGCACTATGTTATTAGTGTTAACGTAAAAATTTAATTACATACTATGATTTAAATTTAGTGAAATTAAATTCAAATAGTCATTCGATGAAAGAAATAAGATTTAAAAGTTAGCTGATAGCTGGTCTAGGTACACCAATATGCAATGGAAGCAGGTATAGACTGGTATACCGAGTCATCTTAAATTATTAATAGACAATAAAATATTTCTAATGAAAATACCTCTTTTACTTATTGTGCTTATTGATAAAAGCATCGTACATGACAATGGTTAGAGAAAAACCGAAACCATATTTTCTATATCCTATTAAATACAACACTGGAATAATAGTCAAATGACTTTTCTCGTATACTATGAATAGACTACGTAAATACGGTTCAATAGATACAGGTGAATATGTATGATGTAGATGTCCCTCGAGATACACAATCCATATTCATCATAATCAATTGCCGGGTAGGGCAGCCGTTTTAGTAAAATCTTATTGCAGAAATTTCTTTATAAAGGAATTTTGGCTAAAATTGTGTGTACCTTAATGTTAAACGCTATAATTCGCATATACTTATCAAATAAAAAATATAATATACCTAATGTTTAAAAATACAAATAAAATAGATTCCTGCTCGAGCAAAAGTTAGTAAAACCTACTATTTGTAGTGATCTGTTATCAAAAAAAAAATTACTCTTTTATGAATCTTATAATATCTACTTACACATCCAAATAATAAATGTTTTAATGATACAAGAATAAAACCAACATTAAATACATTAAACAACAAAATACTTACGAATACATTTTAAATTAAAAAAGAATTATAATTTAGGGCAGTTGGTAAATATTGATACCAATATTACAGACGAATATAAACCGCAGATTCAATAATAGGATGAAAGATCAATTTTCCCGACTTGGTCCAGCTCAACTTGCAGTCCAATTTTAATCCCTGTGCGATTCACATCCTCTCTCTTTAATTTCGTCGTTTGACACGTTCTTGTCGATATTTGACTGTGAGGACTCGCAACAAGGTTTCGTAGAAGGCGTTATTTATGTAGGTACGTGATAGGTTGTTTCCTTGCTTTTTTATGTATCCTGCTTGCGATGTGCTTTGCATGGACTGTCGTATTTTTATTGTTTATTTTTGAAACATGATACGCTTTTGATAATCGATCGGTATTCAAAATGATATGTATCTTCAGGAGTACGAGGAGGAAGGTCGGCGTTCGAGACGACATTCGTCACCATGTAACTCGCGAGAAGGTAGCACCACAGCGCTACACACACAACACTACGATGATGCTGTAAGTATTATCATTGATAATAATATTTTAATTATTAAGTGTATTCAACACGGTTCAATGACATTAGATTAATGGAAAGACATCTCCGATATTCAAATACATTCGTGTGTTAGGTTACTTCCAGTTCAGGTTAAAGTATTACATCAAGGTTATTATAATATTATTAGCAAGAATCAACTACAAGCGGTGTTTAAAGTATAATTAATTATTGTCTTGTAACGGAAACTGTGAATCAATTACGACGTTTAAGTGTCGTGATATCTGGTTTTGTAGGATATGATGTTAGGTCATTTTCGTGGAAACGTGTTTACTCACAAAGTCTGGGAATTACTCCAAATACCCATTCATTTTCTTTAATAAGTTACAGTGTACCAATTTGGAATCGAGCCAATTTTATATCGCAGTTGTTCCAATGTTTTTGGAAAAAAATATAATTAAATTAATGTATTCTATTTAGATTGGTTCAAAAGCATTATTATAACTTATATTTGTTAAATATGAGTGTAGTACATACTTAAATCAGCACTCATCGTTTTAAGCCTAAGTTAAAATTAATCACAAGGTAAGCTAAAAACCTTCATGTTTCGTTAGAAACTATAGTGACCCAGCTTTCTATATAAAGTTACTATATAATACAGTTAAGTTAAGCGGCCATGTGTATAACAAATATATTATAATCTATTTTATATTAAATATACATAATATTATCTACTATATCATTTTTTATAAGTGAAATTTGAAAATAATTTTAATTTTTGAGAATTTATATACCATTTCTCATACTTTTAAATATTATTCGATTTACCTGTAGGGAGTTACTATATTAAAAGCTGTTTATTTTAATATAAATTTTTATATTATCATTGTTCAGAGCATTATTCTTACGGTCTACAGCTTAAATCTAAATTCAGTCTAACTACACACGTTGAACAGCAACAACAACTCTTCGATTTATATTTACATAATAACTATAGATATAAGCCGTCTTGAGTACTTTCTGCTAAATAGATGAACTTTAGTTACATTAGAAAGGGATACTTTTGTCAATTATTGATAAAATTATTTTAAAGAATTTCGATGTGTTTCTTATATATATATATTTTATTATTGTGGAAAAATGATACAAACTTATAATTGATTATTAAAAATCAAAATTAATCAAAAACGTAGATATGTAATTTTTTTTGGATCGTCAGCACATTGATATAATAAAATAAATTCTATACAGCATCGTCTCAGCGTTTTTCAGTTTTACTTTGAAAGATAGAATTTTGTTATCGGGTTTCTTCTTGATTGCTTATCGAAGCAAGAACATTTTAATGATATCAGAGTTCTATAGACTACAAAAAAATCTATTTAAATCTGAAAGTCATAGTTTTTCTTGTAAAGATCGCCGCAATTCCTCCGTAGCCGTTACTAAGTCTTTCCCGTGGAGTCGGCCTTTCCCACTCAAATTTGTACAGTCGTCGAGATAATCTTTTGGTGGTTCAGCTGGATACTTGCTTGCAAATTTTGGTCGTGGAATTTTGACTCGTTTAACATCACCTAACCAACTCTCCATTTTATATATTTCACAAATGTCCAATGTTATGAGGTTTCAGTCAGCTGTAAGAGATAAAATAAAATATTAATTATGTTACATCTATACACATTATAAACATTCAATCTTTTTTATATATACGCATGTATATAGGGTGTACATGGCAGAATAACATACGTTTAAAATTTTCTATCTGTGTGTTCTGGCTAATGTCAAAAACGGCTGGACCAGGTGGCAAATGTTATGGTGGGACACATAGTCTATTTTTATTAATCATACGATCATGACTTAACTTCGTATATTTATTGGTAATGTCACACTTAACCTAAATCTTGCGTATAATTACGAAAAGTTTACAACAAACTTCGAACCATTTGAATAAATCGTATAACTTAGGTGTGTATATTTATAGTATACAATGCTCCTTTTTCGTATATTGTCAAAGATTTTAAACTGGGGTATGAATTGCCAAATTTAATTTTTAAATTTTTGATTAACCAAGCACTACGTATTAAATTCAACTTTGAGCTGACGAAATAATAAAAAAGTATACCGAAGTCATATCGCGAATTTAACTTCAATATTTTCTCATATCTACCTTGAATATTATTGAACATTTAAATTGATAAGATTTTTAACTGTTTATACTGAAATTGGTTTAAGATTAATGTTCAACAATGACACAAAAGAATTGGGTAACATGACGAAATTCACTTTCAATACTGTGTTTTTCGATTAAACACGCACTAATGTGAGTGATAGTTTTTTTACAGTCATGCACGTGGTTAGTGCTTAAGAGACTGTAGGATGTACGTACTTATTATATCAATACTTTGAAATTGGTCAATATAAACCTTTTAATGTTTATACTCATAGGAATTATATGATAAATACAATTTTGATTATTTTTATAGTCACTTTACTGTGAATTTTATTTACTCTTTGTGTATATTAACGGTATATAAACACTTTTTGAAAAACTGTAATTTTTATGACATAATTGTATAAGTATAACAATCGTTATAATATATATGTTATAACAAGTCCTTGGTATCAGTTAACTATTACAATTTTATTTAAGATGCTTTACTACTTGCTAATTACTGATATGAAGAATCATTCATTGCATTACCACGATAAAACAATAATCTTGAACGCACGATTGACTTTCTCTAGCGAAAGTGTGTCTAAATACAGTGTCGATAATATATTTTAACGCTTTCAAAACTCTCAGTTTGTGATTTCGGGATTATTGATACGCTGACCGTCAATAATAATTTGTCAAAAGTCATTTATAAACCTTTGTGCATTGTAGTGATATTAATAACAGTAATGATAGATTATCTTAATAAATTCAATAGAACAGGAAATATGCTTTACCTTTTATAAAATAGTCCTAAATTAGCTATGATAAGGGCGAGATTGTGGCCAGTTGTAATATATTCCGGTTTAGCGAATGCCTCGAAACACAATGAGGTCTATCCATTGTGTCGCTTCCGGCTTGTGTTCATAAATACTAGACATCAGAGAACCCGCAATTTCAAATTTTATCAAAAATTGTGTACATAATGCAATCTCACAATTATAATTTTTGCCTATTAAGACAGTGTAAAGGAAACTAAAATTATTCTTAAATAATAAATAGGCCATAGACAGTATATAACAAACATATATCAGCGTCACTACATATAGATTAAATAATTGTACAAATTAACGCTTCAAGCTATTATATTTTTTTCTGGCAATTTAAAATCGTTACAGCCGGTCTGGAATCGAACAGACTTTATTATTATATATATTTATAGTTTGATGGCGAATGAGGTAACAGTATCAGTTATTATCTATCTAGTTAACATTGCACTTCACAAGAAGTGTCGATACTTAACTACCATGAGTCAACTATTCAAACACAGGATCTGCGGTTCAAATTACACTCGGCTCAAGATAATGTCGTAATCGCTACGTGAAAGCGGGCGGTAAGCAAGTTAAGCAGTTCGCACACTTTCAAGCTTATTTGCGTCCATCTTGTTTACAGTACATGGCTTTCTGTGTTCGTTTATAAATTGACATCTACAACCTTAATTGGAAGATATTTAAAATATTCAATTTTAAATTTCTTTGCAAGTTATTGGAACAGCAGTACGTAGGTACTGTAAATAATAATTTAAAGTGGGTTATGTTTTAATATATTAAATGAGATAAAAGACAAATTATAAACGAGTATACGGAAACAAAGCAATGCGAGCCTAAACAGCAGTCCAATCAATAAATATGACTATTGTTTTAAAGCATTTTTAATTGCATTAGGACAGGAGATCCCATAATATTTTCTTTTAGAAAGTATAAAATCGACAAAATTGTAAAAAAATGTGGTGTGCAATAATCTTTGGCCAATTAAATAATATGTACTGGTTTGTTGTTAGAATTTGGAGCGACATGACTCACAGCCGTGGGTGCTATACCGGACACCAGACATAGTACAATAAATCAGCGATTAAACAGCCAAAGATGATTTGTAATGTTAGAGAACAATGCTATAATTGATATACCACTTTTTAAACATTTGTCCATTTATTGTTAAATAATAGAAATTATAAATAATCTCATTAATAGATTTCATTATTTTAATGATAAGCTATCTCATTAATTCAATATACATTTAGTAGTAATAAGGAAGTTCAAATTGAAATTTTAACTAACATTACAATAAACATTGATAATAAACATTAATTTCTCTTACAACTGTTATATAACCTTTATTACAAAAATTAAAAGACGGATAGGTAAACATTTGCTTCCAATTAATGCATAATCAACGAGCTCATTAATATATTCGCAGAGATGGAGTGGAATTTAATAAACAGCATGTTAACGAGAATATACTTTCACCATTCCTGCAGCAATCGATAAATTTGGAATTTAACAATAATAGATTTCAAACATTTTACGTTGTGCTTGAGAGGATACTCGCTATAATTAGTAGTAACTTAATGGCAATATAGAGTAGTAAATAGTTATTGAGTAGAATTGGAAATAGTGACAGAATCCCTCATTCTTTCGCTCCAAGGTAAATAAAATTCACATATAAATAATATCAGCCGTGTGTGCTTCTTCAATTTCTTCCATGAATTTTAATGTTCTTTTGGAAAAGGCTGCGTATGGTGAAACTAATAAAACACAAAAAGTAATACATCTATTGTAGGCGAACTTTAGAAGTATTATAGACTTTTCTCTTTCCTGTTGTATCAGTAGTATCTTTTATGAGTATTTGAAATTGACTGTACAAATAACAGACAAATTTGGTATAAGTTCAGTTGGAACAATAAAAACAGTAATAAGCTGTACCATGTTGTACATTAGGGTCTCATAATAATAATGTAGCTCGATCGTGACCAAGTTCCTAATGGCACTCATACGTGACATAATAAATAACATCCAATTAAACTTCTCTTACTTTCACCGCGGCTTTGTCATTCAAAGCGTACGAATAGTTCTCTACTATACTCGTATTTGATGACTTTGGTTCGTTACATTGACATTGAAATCAAATGGTTTGTTCACTGTAAACAATTTAAATAATACAGTAGACACCTGATATTACCTATTAATCACTTGTGGCAGTTATCGTAATTAATGAAAATACAAACTAGTGGACGTAGAGAAACACGATATATATTGCATCTAAGATACAGCTTCTGTAGCGATTAGCTAAGCAGACCACATCTCTCACAGTAATCTGAATGGGGCAACTGGCCTGCACGACTACAATAATGATTCGTTACTTTATCAGGACTTCGACTTTTCCGGGGTCATAGTGTGTCATTCAAAACATGTATCAGCCGCATCGATTTCAGTTTAAAATGAAAAAGGACTAACTTTAAAAAAAAATCACAAATTAGAACTATAAGAAGAACTTGCTTGAAAACTATAAGTATGAATATACAAAGAACAAGTGCTTCAAAGTCATGTGTCTAGCTTTTTGTCCCATTAGTTTTGTTTCATGGTATTCAAAATGATAATTCAAGAAGAAGCATGTTTTACTACAGATTGAGCTGTCCGTATAGACAATCTATGGTATAAAGATTTAGCATAAAAATTTACAAAGTTACAATGCAAGTTTTAATAAGTAGATACACTGCCAAGTTCTCCTACAAAGTTTATAACTGTTCAACGAATTGGACGTTCAACTTGGCTAGAAGTACGTTTTAACTGTTTAAATTTAATCAACTTCATTTTTTAAACGGTTTTTAAGGGATAAAGTTATATTTGGTAGTAGTTTAATACTGCTATTATTCCTAATTCACCTCGTTCCTGTATACCTATATCTTTCTTCTTATAATAAGAAACAATATAGTGATTCTTAAATTGTTGCAGATTTTTGATATAGCTATAATAATTAACAAAATTACTATTCCATAATTTATATACACATGGAAACACATGCCAGTCTTTTAAGATATACAGAGAAGTAGCCATTATTGCGGCCCGTTATATTATGTAGGTAGTGATAATGAACATGCTCCACTTATCTGTCCCATACGACCTGAACACCCACTTGCTTCTTCATATTGTTCGTTTTTGTTTAACATATCTACTTTCTATAATATAAAATTACCTTAGCCGCAAGAATTGCCGCTTGTTAACCTTCTCATTTGTAACGAGACCCAAAGCCTTTGAATAATTTAAATAAAAACAATATTTCTTGTTTATGAGTCGCCTTTGTTCTCATTAAACAAAGTTTTGCATTAGGGCTTTATAATTCGGGTATAGCAAAATATGGCTCCAGACTGAAACTCTGTTATGTGGATTGATTTGTGTTTGTTGGTAAATTAAAAAGTTTGGATTCCCATGCTATTATTCAAATATAAAAAAAAACATATTACAAAGCTCTTAGGTAATGAAAGGTCAATATAACCGTGTGCCTTTGAATTTTTGGTATAATAAAGCGATTAATGGCTGCCATGTGGCCGAGATGTTTGGTTAGCGGGACACGACAGCATCAATGTGCGGTGCGTTTCATCTTGAGATCAATCTTGCGGTTTGGCATCATCGTACAAGTGCCATAATATATTAAATATATTACACGAAGCCTATATTTTATCAATTATTAATATAGACTCGGAAAATCTGAACGATTTGTATTTAGTATTTCTGTCATTAATACATTTTTAGAGATTTTTCTTTTTTAGTATGATTTTAATTTCATTAACAATATTACAATAATACATATACATTTTGTAATTAATAAAAGTTATATAATATGCCACTGGTTTAAATAAAACCCGATGTCTTTTATTTACAAAAACATCCTTTTTGTTTGATATAATTATGCAAGTAAAATAATAAATACAGTAGCTAATATAAGCTATGAAACCAATAAATATATTATTCGGTATAGTAATCTAATCATGATTTATTGATTATATATATCGTAATCAACTGATATCTTGCTTTTCGGTAGAAACCACCTGCCAGTCCAAGGCTAGCTTAAAAAATTGTCAATATAAAGTGCTTGCAAAGTTTATCTCAATTAAGCAATATTTGTCTGAACACGAAATAATAATTCTCGTTCACCGCTTTCCCAAAGCCCTTCGTTTCCATGAATAATCCACAAATGGAGCTTAAAACAATTTTAATAGTAAAGTGTAGTATCCAATACGAACTTACAGGTACTTTATTGATTACAATGATACCAAAG
This sequence comes from Hebomoia glaucippe, assembly GCA_025727935.1. NCBI lineage: Eukaryota > Metazoa > Arthropoda > Insecta > Lepidoptera > Pieridae > Hebomoia > Hebomoia glaucippe. Next base: position 2,333,329 of record JAOSYY010000009.1, on the reverse strand, counting down.
AGATTTTTGTTGGATTTTTGCCTTAAAATTAGCGCTGTTTCTTAAGTGAAATGTAGTATTTTTCAAAGTAAACAATAAGAGTAATGTATTTCTATTAACAAAAAACATAGTATTTCATAGACATATGCAAAAAACATGGATAAAGACATATTTGTCAAATGTTAGGTAAACATGTGTTCGTAAAGACAGAATTTATTGATTAAAATAAAAATTTGCGTTCGAAAACAATATGTATATATGTACAGAGACGAGTCTGTTAAAGTACGATATTATATTATAGGTTGGTAACCCTTCTAATATTACGTTATTATCGTAAAAAATATATGTATTAGTTTTCGAGGTCCGTTGCAAATTGCCTGGTGTCCCTCTTTGTTGATAATAAAAAACCACTGCATTTTCAAATTCCATTAATAAACTGTTGGTAATTAACTTTAGTCAAATGGCATTTTAAAAGCTAAATATACGTTTTACTAATATTTCTAAACACAATGAAACCATAACTGCTTCCACACCATTCAACTAGTACAAAAAGTTGATCAAAAGATTCTTTGTATCACAACATGCTGACTCAATGTTGGCAATGAACGGGTAAGATACGACAATCGAAACATTAACCTCGATTTAAGATTTACTTACCAGTCACGGTTATCCTCCTTACTACAGCAACCAACACTGGTTTCTATTTGTCAACAACTTGGTTGTAAAGAAAATATATTTTAAACACGTGCACATCAGCCAGCGTTCAGCATAAGACTGGTCCGTTGACTTGAATGGTGGACCTTAGTTTGTGTACACTGAAGACTGTAGCTTATAATGTCTTAGCGAGCACTGTTAACACCCGCGGTTATTTCTCTCCGACTTTATCGACTTAACTCAAAATTCTCATTAACTATGCGTCGTCTATGGATTTGGACAGTTTGGCTGTAAAACCATACATTGTATTTGTTAAGTAACTGCTGTTAATAATCTCGCCCCCACCTAGTATCATAGACATAAAGACCGAATTTATTAGCTATGAAAGCAAATTTTGTTATATTATTCATTGAGTATTGTATACATTTTTTTTCTTGTTGACCAACTGTTTTAAATATTTAAGTTTAAAGACAGATTTCACCAATTTAAAAGGTGAGTTTAAAACCTAAATCTTGTATTTATGTGTTGTAATATAAATCTCTGTAATCTGGTTGTTACATCAGATAACAAATATACTCCAATATAACCTTAGCCACACCGAGTCATATGTTTCAAAATCTCCACAAATCTGATCGTATTATGAATTATTCAAACTGTAAAAGCAATCATTATATAAGCAGTACTGTAATAACAGAATACTGTGATACATTTTTAATGAAGCTGTATGTCACAAAGATGTTATTGTGATATAATTTTAGTAAAACGGTAGAATCATTGAATAGGAAATATTCTTCAAGAAAGCGATATCATACGATATATGCACTTGCAAACTATTACTTTAAAATGTTTATATGTTATCTATGGTGATGAATTAAGAGTGGAATCATAAATGTTTTAGTTCGGAAGGCAATTATGGATATTGTTTTTATCATCTCCGTTAGTTCTCACGGCCCGAACATCTGTCGAAAACTGGATAAACCGGAAACCTTAAAGCATTACAGTGCGTAGCTTCTTGCACAACAGCTATCCTTGTAGTTTTTAAACACCAACCATTCTGGTCCACATCTTAGAAAGTACTAACATTTTGCATTTGATTATTGCACACTGATCGCTCTGCACCTATTTGAATTACGGCTGAAAGTATATACATTCGTATTTTTCTTGGAAAATGCCTTGTTTCTTATAAGATTCATTCTTCATCTTCTAAAATATAAATGTCATTAACCCAGATAAGCCTACTGTCCTATATTTAGGACAGTAGAAATAAAAAAAAATATCAGAATACCCTCTTTATCTA
>JAOSYY010000009.1:2268351-2327818 GCA_025727935.1 Hebomoia glaucippe | reverse complement strand
CATTCGTATTTTTCTTGGAAAATGCCTTGTTTCTTATAAGATTCATTCTTCATCTTCTAAAATATAAATGTCATTAAATCACAAATCCCAAACTTAAACATTACTGGATTATAAAAACTTTTGACAATATACATTTTTCTATATGCATATGAAGGTATATATGGTACTTATATCAGAAACACAATTTTAAAAGTTATTCATTATATTAGTTATATTTGTCTTACTATCCTTATATTTGTTCCGGCTAATTCCAGTTTTCCCAATATTGATGAGACTTACTGGCAGACAGCTGATGTTATGACACGATAAGGGTAATTTAATGTCATCGTTATTTTCCTCTTCACCGTCATCTTAAATGCAAAACATCAACGCTGGTAAACTAGCGATCATTGCTATCGTAGACGAGTACAAATACATAAATCAACGCATATGAAACCGTCGGGTGCCGTTAGTTAAAACAATCTAAAAGCTATCAATGTTTTACGAGTATAACGCAAAGAAATGGTCACCATTTTAATTACCATTTACATCATGTGTATTATAAAATAAACATCTAATATAACTTACGATTTACTTTGAAACAATGTATTTTACTTAGCAAGCGTCTCACATTAACAATTTGGAAATGTAATAAATATTAACAACAGAATTTATTTCATAATAATTTTAAATTGATAAAAGTATCTAAAGATTGAATCATTTGTCAGCAGATTTTAGTTACTAAGTCGTGAACAGTGTAGTTTTTAATGCAACCTGGTTACACCTTTATATTTAAAATCATTCGATGTATTTATGCGAATGTATATACCCAGGTTTTTAGTCGCTATTTAACACTTACAGACGTAGTTATAAAGTTACTAGGACAATCCCAAAATAAACCAAAATGATACATTGTAGCAACAGATGGATACGTTGTTTCATCATTAAATAATAACGGTCAAAAGTATAAATCTTAAAAGGTTTTAAAAAACATCTCAATTATAGTTTAGTTGTTAAAATAATCTATAAAATTGCACCTGTCTGCCATCGCATTGAACATCAGTACCGCCGTGGTATCGTTGTAGCGCGTGTCGTCTGTTCTCAAGATACTATCTAATTGTTTATAGAGAACGCAATCTAATTATTTATAGAAGAAACACCGTCTTAACGCAGTCTCCAGATACTGAGCCTAGATAATAGGCGATATCGCAAGAAATAACAATCTTTTCATGCCAGTGAACATTCCACGCAAACACGCAATAATGGCAAGTTTCTGAGATGCCATGTTATTAGCTCGCATAAACTTAGGATATTACGATTAATAAATATAGTTGTACAAGTTAAATATTCAACGCATAAAGTTTCCTAAGAAAAAATCAAGCATATCATAACTATGTCTGCGACGATTTTACTTCAAATATAATGTGCGTCGTCCTAAGAAATAACAATGGAAAAGTAATAAGTTAATATTTTCTGAAGTGGCTTAGAAAATGCTACAACAGACTAAAATTCTTAGAAAGTTGACATAACGTTTAAATAAATTAGCGTTTATTTTGTGCAAGTGCTTACTTGTTTAGAACCTAAATTTGCATAGAATCGTAACCGTTTGTTTCTTTTTCATGCAACTCAATTTTTGAATTTATCATAGGACCAGGTACGTATGAATATGACTACATCCATTTAAATTAGATTCATTATACATACCTACATGTAATTTTTAATAAATTTTTAAGTTCGACAATATTTGCTAGATATCATCATTAAAAGTGTGCTAATTGTCCTGATACTTCATTTAGGGAGACATTCATAAATATTATGACTTAAGTATTATTTCACAAGCTACAACCGTTACTGTATGAACCTTAGTGACTAAGTACTTAGATACATATATATTCAAAGGGAAAAGGGTTGTGCATAATGTTATTTTATAACAGTCGAAATTAGTACAAAACTGTGCCTGTCAGCGCTAGTAATTTGATAGTTAGATTCAGGCGCTGAGTGAGTGTGATGTTTCAGTGCGGCTACCTCGAGGGGCTGCGATCATCACTCGGTGGCTGGACGCAGAAAGTTAAATCATGGTACTGGGGACGACCTCTAGTAAGTGGCCTTCCACCGTCGGAATAATCAGTGAAATGTCCTAGCACATTGACGATTCTTACTATTGCACGATAAAATCCTTTTTCAAAATTCTCGCTTAAAAGTCGGATCAATTGCTTGATGTTAGAAACATTATTTTCACTTTTGTTAATGTCGCACATTTTCTGAATCTTTCGTTCGATACGGAGTAGTCTAATGCACATTTCTTTTCATTGCGGTAATGTTTTATCATGACGTATTGTATATCGTTTTTGTTAGCCCGTAGAAATTAATGAAACGAATAATTGTAATGCATGGTGGTTATTTTGTAGTTATCCAAAAAACTTTAAACCGGTATTTTTTATTTCCCTATGTAAATTAATAGATCAAAATATGTAGACGATTTAATTTCCTGATTCGATTTCTTTCATTATTTTTGTAATAAAAACACACCCTATTCCTTTATTTAATTTTTTTTGCTGCGCAATATTCATTTTGTAAATCGACTTTCTTCTTCTATTAACGCTAATTGGTTTAAAAACGTTTCCTCATGATACAGACCGACACTTGTAAAATACGTTTGTACCACGCCACCGAGTGATCGAAAAGCATGATTCTATGCCTCCAGCTCACATCTCACTTACAGCTTTTCAAAACATTCAACATAAATGGATCATTTACATTATTGTTACTGAAATCAAGATCGTTTCGAATCTAACTCGTGGTTAACGTCCAGCTGCTGAATTTCTACCCTTTACCACCCAGCTACACTGTCCAATATTATTAGAGCACACCGTTGTATTTAGAGGCTGAACAGTTCTTGCTGTTAGAGTAGACTGTGAATGTTGTATTTAGGATTTAGTTTTAATATAATAAATAAGTTAGATTATAAGAGAGATTTTACTATTCAATATGAATGTGTATATGTGAACAACATATAAAAATAGCATATTATTATAATAGTAATTATAATTTGTATTTTTTTATCAGGAATTAGCCCACAAACTGTCCCGAAGTTTTGACATGAAGGAAGAGGGTGGTGCACTTTTAGATGATCGGGGTGGAATTAGAAGACATCAATCTATGCAGAGATTACAGCACGGTGAAGGCCAAGGCGATGAGAATCGTTCCGCAAGAGTAGTACCGGACCATCATGGAAATTTACATATTACTGTAAAAAAGACTAAACCAATACTCGGTATTGCAATAGAAGGCGGAGCGAACACAAAACATCCGCTACCAAGAATAATTAATATCCATGTAAGTAATTTACCTAATCAAATTCTAATTTTAAATTAATAGAGTTTAAAAAATAAAGTTCTTTTTAAAAATATACACATATGGAATTTCAGGAACATGGCTCAGCATACGAAGCTGGAGGTTTGGAAGTAGGTCAACTAATATTGGCGGTGGACGGGCATCGTGTCGAGGGTTTACAGCATCAGGAGGTTGCACGACTAATAGCAGAGTCTTTCGCACAGAGAGATAAACCGGTAAGCGGATACGTTGTTTATATATAAGATAAAGTATTATATTACTAAACAAATGTAAATTAAGACCTATGTTTTGTAAAAGTGTATATAAATATATCTTTAAATTTAAAAAAACTTGTTATCCATATGACAATTAAATCGGGAAAGTGAGTGTATACTGACTTTAATATAATCATAAAATGTTCCTGTATTCATTGAATGTTGTAATTTTCAGGAAATTGAATTTCTGGTCGTGGAGGCGAAGAAATCCAACCTAGAACCGAAGCCAACTGCGCTAATATTTTTAGAGGCCTAACATCTACTGTCCCTCCCCGCCAGCGATCCACCGGCCGCGCTGGGCAACGCGACGCCGGGGGTCGACCTCACCGCACACACCATGGAATAGCCAATTCCAACCTGCGCTGCCACATGCTCTTTTGAACGCAAAACCGACGTTTACGCCTGCGTAAGTCTTCGTAGCTAATATCCCGTTATAAATACGATTGTTGGAAGGTCAGCATAGAGAACTAAATCAAGCCTTTGTATGTCCTCGATTTTGCTGTTGACGTGTTAGCAGCACGACAACTAAAAACATGACTGATTTAGGTAAACACAAAAATATGTAACCCTCAGAGCTCAGAGATCTTCGAACGATGTCGCTTTTCGACTATAAATGCCTACAGACTCTTGACAGGCGTATGTTGGTTAAACGTTTACTCTACGAATACTGAAATATCGATTGGTGTACAACAAGCGACCATACGTTGCAACGGACTGAAATGAGAATAAAGTATCGCAGGTATCTGATGGCTATACAAAATTAATGGCACAAGGGAGGCGAATAAAAATTTCCTATGAATACAAACAATTCCGAACGTTTAAATATTATTCACAAAGCACACTGCCCAAATAAAAATGAAATAAAATATCCCAATTTCTATCGGGATTGTACGGGTAGAAATTTTTTGGAAATCATTTTCTAGAATGTAGAAATTACCAATTTTGCCAGTAGATGGTGACTGAATTTTATAAAAATGTTCTACTTTTACTAAAGATCGTAAATTAAAATAATCATTTTGAGATATTTCATAAATTCACAAGACGTAAGTAATATTCGCAGGTAGGCCAGTTTGATACAATGTATTAACATAATAGAACTATAAAAGTAAAGGAGTGAAAATTTTATAAGCATAGAATTGCTAACATAAATTGGTATTGGTGCTATGAGTAACATTTCATCATATTTTGGAGCATTGAATCGCTTTAACATTTAAACGATAGCATTCACGCACGTTTTGTTTAGAGCTTATTTTTCACATCCATTCCATAAAATTAATATCACAGTCATCCATGTGCCATCAACGTTGCATTGAGTACTTTTCGAAATAAAACGTGAGTCATCTCATCCCAGATCGTTGTATCGAAGGTAGAATTTAGAAATAAATCAGAGCATCATTACGTCGCCAGTAGTAGAGCAGAGCAATACTAAGCAAGCTGTACCAATAACGACAACATTAGATACTATCAACATACGACTGACACCAGATTGCTACTTATTTTGAATCAATGTTGTTAAGACAGGTAAATTTAAAGAAAGAATTACATCCATAGATTTATTTACATCCATTTTATGTCCAGTTTGCTTAGAATAAAGCGGGAAATGCGCACCAACATCAACATTCAACAAAATAGTTCAGCGGTGAGTTTAGGAGGTTATGGCGGAGAGGGATTTAGCCCACTCTTTATTTAATGTATACAAATAGTTATATAATTGATGTTCACAATGTAATCGACTTTATGTTAGATGTTAGTTATTACTGACTTCATGTCAGCTCGATGTCAGTCCTATAAATAATAGATATCAGTAAAGGTTTAAAACTTGAATATAAGTTGCTTGGCAAAATATTAGCAGTACTTTGGATTTAGATAACATTCACTTGTTTATTTTGGATTGTGAAATTTATTCCATTCAAGATAGATGCATAGAGTCTAATATCTTATTTGTAATGGAAATGACATAAAGTAGGACTCAACAAAAGATTAAATAAAACTGTATGTAGTCTAAATCGGTTTTGGTAATCGCAATGGAGTAGTCGCTGTGGAATTTATTTAATCAATCATTGTCGTTTTCGCTGAAGCTTATGATCAATGTACATCTGTAGATAAACACATTATAAAGACAAAATTACCTATATATCGGTATATATCTAAGTATTGTATCTGATCATATTTAAATCTTTATCTGAAAAGCATTTAAAAACTGTAAATATATAATATAATAATATAACGCTCGTTTGGTATTACTTAAGCTGTAAATATGTGTAATTGAATTGTAATATATTTATAATGAATATATTTCATGTTAGTGCCAAAAGCATACAAACTTTCAACTATCTATTTACCGTTAAATTGTACAGAATTATCAACCAAGCGCAGTTTTTCTATAGAACTACCGGAATAGCTGCTACTAATTCACGAGATACGCTTTTTATTAATAGGATTTGATAATAAGCTACGTAAATGATACGAACTACGGAAGCGGCATATTCTTCATATAATTATAAATATGTACATTATTTTATGAAAATTAATATACTAAATACAGTATGTTTTATGGTTTATAAATATTTAAGTTATACTTTATATGTTGTTTGAAATAATATGTGTGCAGAACTTGCATTTGTGACATTGCGTACGAAATGGTTAAAACTGTTGATATCTTGTATTTTAAGTACGTTATATATTTTTCATGGACGGTTTATTCTACGACTTCTCCGCATAATTCAGAAAGATAATATTAGTTTCAATAATTTAATGTACCTGCCTTTATATTTATTTTATGAATAGTAAGGAAATATTGTTTAATGCCATGAACTCTTAATTTTTAAAAACGTAAATGTTTAAAAAATTCTTGAAAATATGAACTTCGAAAGCATATTGTAATTTATATTTGTAGAATCACTTGACATATTTAAAAAAGATTTTAAATGTTTATTTTTACTTAAGAATCAATGATTCGATTTTACAATTATTTATATTAAAAAGTGGTATTTTAAAGCAGTACGAAAATGGAAACCAATGATAACCAGATCATATACTCACAATTTGTATTGTAATTATTAATTTAACAAGTCTCGATTATCACTATAACTCTTAAGCAAAAGTTGTGTACGATATATAAACAATATTATATAGATTAATTTATACTATTTGCGACTAATGTCAATTCATTTAATAAAGCAATGTTTAAAAATACGTTAGTACCTATTTAATAGGAAATATTAGTTAGCCAAATGATATACGTATGAGTAAAGTAAATTGTGTTAACTCTTTCCCATATAAAAGTGCAGACTTTAATTCTCGTCTCAACGTCACTTGCACAAGATGTTATTAAGACGCTGCCTTAACCGTTGTGCTAGATATATTAATTAATAGCATATTACGACTAATAATTATTTTAATAGAAAGAAAATTATCTATATTATCTGTATTTCTTCATTGTAATGCGAACCTCTATAAACAGTATTAGCAGATTTTAATTATACAAGTAAATCTCATATAACCCAACGAATTCCTATCTATTCTATACCGTCCATTTATTTTTCCTTTGTTAACCTAATTAATGTGATTATTACAAATAAAGTAAAGATGTAACTCCTCGATGTGTTAAAGTTTAACACAATTACCTATTCTTGGCGCTGGCATTACGTTGGGAAGATCTATATGTAGTATGTTGTTAAGTTTGCCGTTGAGAACAAAATATATTGTTACCTAGATAAGTTTTGTTTTATTCTTTGTCTATATTTCTGTTAATATTAATAATACCCACAATCGGGCCAATAGATTTATTAAAGTAAAGAGTGCACCACATTGGTTATTGTGTTGTAAGCATCTTTAACACAGCATATTTAAGCGCATATCCTCTAAATACGCGTTTTTAGTCTATTGGCTTTTAAAACTAACTAGACCATTTGGGAGAGCGCGACAAAGTTCGCCACGTGTCTGCGACCAGACCAAGGGTGCCCCACGGGGGCATCGGCCTCGACTTGAGCTGCCCCAGGTGATAAAGAAGCATTAACGCAACTTTAGTTAAGTACGCTTCTTGATTAAGTATCTATAACTTAATGGAGAACAGATTAAAGCTCATTCGCTATTTTAAAGCCTAGGTTATTCAATTTTTTTAATAGATTTATTTACATAAGTATATACATATTTAAATATTTTGAAACGAGCAAAACTGTAAGCTTTTAAATTATTAACACATTATATAAGAGTAATAAAACGCCTAACATAAAAGAATAGGCAACCTCGTCAGAAACGATAAAATAACGAAACTTTTTAAGCAAAGAATTTAAATGAAATTTCAATGTCCGGTGGCCATACAAAATACTTCAGTTATTTAACAATTTATTCAAAGTAGTGTATTGTTTAGGAATAAAATGTCCCCTAGATACCGAACCAATAAATCGCGTTTTATCAAAAGTTAAATATTTAGAAAAGTTCGACAACACATGACGTCAAGAAAAATACACTATCTCCTACTAACTCATAAAAACATATGAACAAATATAATTAATATCATACGATGAATGAAATGTTGTCAGATGATAGGCCAGACTAATGCATTTTGGTAAGGCTGTTTGTGTTAAAATACCAAGCGATACTACACTTATATGAACATTCATATAACTATGAAGTCAATGAAAGTCATATGTAAAATTTGAAGTTTAACGTTTATGTGTCTCTGTTTATTTTATAACTACAGAAAAGACCCACATACGTATGCATGTAAATTATTCCTTAATTCTGAAACTATGATGTACGAGCATAGGAAAAAGTTTTCAAACATTGACGAATTAACCAGGTGAGATTCATCGACTTATATAACGTTATGTCAAAAAATTGAGGCATGCGGAGCAAAGAATTGATTAAAAATTGCAAGCCGATTGCCTGATTCAACGTCAGCCCACGCCTTATTCAGAAGTACTGATGGAACGTAGAAAGTGTCAACGCAGTTATTGAAAATTATACCTTTTATTGTCTGCATAATGCCACAAATGTTTTGTTTAGATGATATTATATTATTTCGTATGTATATATATAGATTCTTTATCCAAGAGATTATTATATCCAAGAAGCGTATATACGCTTCTTGGATATAATAAGAGTTTAATGTAATGTAGTCGTTATAGTTTAGGTTTTAAAAGAACATCAAAAATTCTGTACTGTACTGTGTTCTGCTTGTTTAATATTACTTAAAAAGTGATGGTGAAAAATCATTATAATAGACGATCTTATTAACTTATGATAGCCTGGCACATTCATACAGTCAGGGCAACGGTTCATACATATATTATTACTATGAATACTTGGAATGTATTAAATAAATATAACAAGGCAACGAAATTGTGTTAAGCTATCCGGTTAAAAGCAAGGTTAAGTGAAATATTGTTTTGTTATTTATTTTCCTGTAGGTCTTATTTTTTGGGAATATATTAGGAACTTAGTACCTGAAGCACTGGTCTTCGATGTATGGCTATTGTTTCTTCACTGGCTTATAACTACTCTTTCATCAAATTTCAATTCGAGTAAAAAATTTATAAACGTGCCGCCTATTCAATCAACTGATTCATTGAAATTGTTTGTCACTATTAATGATGAATATTTAGTTAGTGGTAGGTACAACTGTAATGGGTACATAAATAAATCGGACTTAACGTACTGTAGATATAGTGTTGACTAGGGTGTTATACTACAAAAAAATGTCTAGTATTACAATATATGTAACTATCACATACAATTTCATTATAAAATTGTGCTATAATGTCATCAGTGAAACCTTTATCACAGTGTTTGAAGTTCATTCATCAGTCACCCTTAACATTTTGAAATTTGATCAATGGCGACGCAATATTTATCTAAACGCCGAACAGACTTATTTAAACGAACTTTTACCTTGAATTTTCTCGAATGTCTTGTATTAATTACCACACCTACGTGATTGTAACATAACATTCGAATGGTAAATAAAATATTTCATTCACAACGATCTTTTTCTAAATTAGATGGTAGGTAAACAATAAAAGGAGAATCAAAAAAACGAAGAGAGCATTAATGCTTTATTTTATTTGTTTAATGTATGTTATAAGTAGGTATCTTCAAGAGCAGTATTCAGAATATAGCTAACAAACAGATTTCGCATATGTATAGGCACTCTCGTTTGACGTCTAACGTTAGACTCGCTCAACTTGCATCACCCAAACACCTGCCAAGCTGCTTATTATTTGACTAACAAATTACTATTGACACGTGTATTTTAAACTTGAAATTGAAAGTTATAATGTCTCAATGTATGCCTATGCTTAAGAGGATGGATGTGTTTAGATTTAACATACAATAATAAATCTTAATGTAACTATATGAGTTTTTACTAATAGTCCATAAATCAATGAAACCTATTTATTTAATAACATAACAATTTAATTTAATGCGTTAAATACGGCTTTAATAAGATCGCAATGAATGACCACTTTTTATATTCAATGTATAAAAGTTTACTATAACATGTATCACTTATCCCAGTTATATCCGGTTTACATAATAAGTACTACAATGTAAAGCATTATATCATTATCTTCATTATAAAGAACATTACTCATTTACACGACAGAATCTTTAATTTGTTAGCTCCAAGGAGTTGTGATATCGTTATAGTATAATAACTGTTTTTTAAGATATCGTATTTTGCAACTTTTATTATAAGTAAATAGTATATTATATATAAATAAATAGTATATAGCAAAATAAATTTGCTATCAATAATTATATAATATACGTATTTTATGGAAATATTTTAATTTCTCAGAAAACTGCTATTGCCAAAAGCCAAATTGAGCGTTGTAATATCACTAAATTCACGGCTTACCATAAGATTAATATGAAATTCGATATAGGTTTTTTCATAATGAAAACTTGAACAATATTGTAAGAGCTACCTATTGGTTTTCATACAATACAAAAAACATGGGTTAAGATATAATAGGTCATGGTATGTTGCTTTTATTTACTTTTATCTTTTATTTTTTCCAATTTAGGGAGTCATATACTATATTTGATGTTAGTTGTCCCGAGTAAATATATTCCTGTACGTTTTATATTTGCTCATTTCTCACTTTGATGCTATCAATTTGTGTGGAGTTTGACATTATTTTTGTTTTCCTTATATTCTTTAGACCCGCCTTCTCACTTTCTTCGGCTAGTTTTTGTAGCATTGATTCTAAAGTTTTTGCACTTTCTGAGAATACGATTATATCGTCTGCAAAACGTAAGTGACTAAGATTTTCGCCGTTTTTCTTCAAGGTTCCTGAAAATCATTTTTAGATCGGCTGAGAATAATTTCGGTGAGATAGGATCTCCTTGCCTTACGTCTCTCTTCAAACGATTGCATGAAAAAGGAAATAGAAAGAAGAATAGCTAATACTTGGACAAGATATTGGTCACACACTCTTTTTTTCATAACTTGAAGTAATGAAGAACAGAGAAATGCCGATGAAAGAAAAGAGGGAAGTATTTAATACGTGCATTCTTCCATGCTTATTATACGGGTGTCAAACTTGGGTGTTGACAGAACAACTAGCAAACAAAATAAAAGTCTGTCAAAACGGAATGGAGAGAATTACAAGAGGAGTTACAAGAAGAGATCGAGAAAAACTGAAAGAAATAAAAAGTAAAACAAAGTTCAAGAATGCATACACAACATATAAACAACTGAAGTGGAGGTGGACAGGGCATATGGAGAAAATAAAGAAAAACGGACGAGGCTTATTACGGAATGGTACCCCAATTGACAGCAAAAGAAGCAGAGGCAGACAAGCTAAGAGATGGGAAGATGATTTTACAAAAATAGTAGGTCCAATTTGGACTCGAATTGCAAAGAATAGGCCAGAATGGAGACTTTTAGAGGAGGCCTTTGTCGAGAGACAAGTTGATAAATAACTACCGTTTGCCGATAAAACTATATATAAGTAATTTAAATTAAATAAAATTCTAGGCATATACATATATTTTTTTTTGTAATTTAAACTAAGTTCAACAATAAAGGCTTTTTATTTAATTTATATATTATATTTAAAAGTGTGCTGGCCGTTTACTTGCTTTTCTCGCGAGAATTCTTTACATTCATTTTTGTAGAAAGAAAATGAATGACGCACAGTTAACATAATTTATTTAATATAATTAATTCAAGAGCTATGATAATGATGAAAAGTGTATGTTGTTACTTATTATAATATACTCCAATGTGTCGAATTCAATACTGACAATATGCATTCAAAAATGTCATCATTGATATTGTAAGTATCTAGTTACATAACTCATTCAGCAATTTTTTTAATTTATTGCTAAAGGAGTATTGCAAAGTGACAACTTTTATTTGATATTTATACAAGCTGTTATAATTATAATCTAATACTTTAATTATCCAAGAAACTGCTTGAGATATTATATATTTCTTAATGGGTTGTGCGATAAAACGTTTTTGAATAAACCACGCGTTGGAGATAAATGACAATTACAATTTTTACAAATTTCAATTTATAGGTCGTAAACACAGCAGCGAATAATTGTTAACCTGTGGCCTAAGTACAGGCATATTATGTAACATTAAGTGAACCTTATACTTCACTGTTGATAATGACGTGAAAAACCCATGTTAACAATATTGTAATATTCTTTGTAAAATTCTTGTTTCTTTTTTTACGAATGTTTTAAATTGGATCTTAAACTTTTCCTTATGTTGTGCGATAACGGAAATTCAACATGATGGCGTATTCTTTACAATAACAAAAATATTATATCAATGACGTCTAATTGGTACTAAGTATATCTAAATCAATATTTTGATGTAATAACGTATTGACTTGTTTTTGATTTATACTTTATATGAATCACAAGATAAACGGAATAGTAAACATTAAATTCGTTATTAATGATTATACATATATATTGAAATGTCAGACTGACATCATTATTTATTTACGTCACAACAATGTCCATAGATATTTTGATGAGATAATGATTATATCTTTTGTTTTTTAGGAGATTTACTTTTGACGTGATAAAATTATCATCGATATTTTAATGCAATTTTATATGATCTCAATTAAATCACAGAGCTGTTATTGAACTGAATGATTATTTCCACAGTGAAGATGATTAGATTATTTTCTTTATTTTTTGCTATTCATATTTATACAAATAAAAACGCTATTTCAAGCGTAATTTTAAACTAATGTTACATCATATCGGACATTCTAAAACGTATTTGTCTATAATAATGGTAAATCATCGAAATATCTGCAATATAGCCGGTTTTACTACGTTTTAAAATAAGACTTGTAGAATATATTATGTAATCTTCCCTATAAAAAGATATCTAAAATAAATATATAAAATTATGTTTTTAATTATAAATATAAGTAGAAAAATAGTAACTTTATGTAAAAACCACGAATACACCTGCGTGTAAAAAATGCATTAAGTTTAATCACACGTACAAAGCGACCGTTAGGTATGTTCCTCGTGTACCTAAAAATAAATTTGCTTGGGATAAAAATAACAGTTGAAAACTTGCAGGTTTTATATTTAGAATGAGTAGTGGTCGAATACTTGTTTCTTTATATGTAGGTACCATACTCACATCCTGCCTTCGATACATAAGTACACGTATATACCTCGCTAATGTCTTAAGTAATTATGTTTCCTTTTGTAATCATTAGTCGATTCTGAGTACGACGGTAAATAGCATTACGGCCCAGACCTCTGTTTCGTTTACTATCCACCTGGATAACAATCCATTCCGCTTTTCAACAACATAAACCGATGTTGTAGAGTGTAAAACTGTAGACCCTGGGGCGTCATTTTTATCTTACTAAACCAACAACTCTCGCTATGATGCTTTAAATTAATTAATAATTAATACATTTAATGCTCTATAGGTACATATAAACTGTGTTTTATGATCCATAAATCAAATAAGGAATTTCTGTAATTGTTCAAACTCTTAATTCATGAGGAATATAAGTTAAAATATTGAATCCCTGCATTCTAATAATTCTTTAAAATTATTGGATTCCAGACCACGCACACTGACTGGGTTAACATGCCTACCTACATAATAGCACAATCAAATTCATAAAAATAATATGTCGTTATTATTCTTCCGAGAAGAGTATTAATCAGTTCAAATGTTGTTAACAGTTTGTTATCATTCTAATATTACGCGAGTTCATTCAACGCATGACGACATCAAAACTGGAACTACCACAGAATGTTATGGAAACAAAGTAGGTAATTTCAAATAAATGGGAATATGAGCAATAGGCTTTAGAATAGCTGTCATCTTATTCCTTATATTAATTGTATACAATGGGAATTGCTGTTATTTTTAAAATCTTGACATTTATTACACAAATTAATAATTTGCACTATTAAATGGTATAACTAATATACATACACAAAATTAAAAACGTTACAATCTTAGTTTATGACTTTATGCGAAATGCTCCCAACTCGTGTATGATATAAAACTGGAGTTGAAAATGCAGCAATTTGTAGGCACATCCTACAGGCGCCATAATTGATGAAAATATTTTAATTTAAGAGTCCAATATGGCACAATATTGCTATTTATAGTACTTACATTATGTGTATTATACATAAAGTATATGCCACAAGTAATTTTTTTCAGATTCAGTCTATGTTCTTATTTATGTAACACGTGATCTCATATAGTTAGTGTGATTTTTGGGAGGTATTGATAATAGTCTATCAAGTTTCCATGTAGTTTTCGTAGAACACAAGTACATACTACATATTCGCAATTATCATATTACTATTTTATTGCTAACGGAAAAGATAAGGTTTTTAATATTAAGATTAATTTATACATTTCATATAAAAGCCCTTTAAATTTACTATATCTTCGAAAACAAAACTAGATTTTGTGTATAGGCACAATGATACAAAATATAATCAATAAAATTACTTGAAAATATGTAATGCTACTCATAAACCGTTCTTAATTAGTTTCATATTATTCAAAATATATTCAAGTCAGATTGCATTTTAAAGTATTCTAAGATAGGACTATGTGTCTTATTACAATTCAAAAAAGCAATATATTATTATTTTAAATGTACTCCTAGAAACTACAATTAGTGAGTAAAGAAAAAATATAAAACAAGTTTAATATTGGGCAAGAATACTTTAAAATAAATTTGTAATTTCAACCATTGATGTAACCTTCAAACTGCAGTCAATTTAAGTAAGGTTATTAAAATAAAAAAAATTCATACTTACATTATAAATATTTGCCCCGATTGTTACATCATATTTCAAAAGTTTCTAATAAAGAAATCTACTTAAGAAACTATACTACATATACTCGAATACTCGTGTTTCATTCTAATATGTAGGCATTATCAAATAATATAGGAGTAAAATTTATTAATATCGAAAGGTTTTAAATTCGAAAAAAATGGACTCGTACTTTTTTACGTTACTGGCAAGATATTTAATAAAAAAATAAATTAAATGAACATTATTCTTCACTAATAATTAATATTAGGTTTAAATTTTTTATTTATGAATGCCTTTAGAATGTATTCGAAATTGTAAGAAGTAAGTAATACGATTCTAATAAAGTACAAATATTTATTTCGAAAAATGTTAGTGTAATCTTAGCCAAAATGTCTAACATAATTCTATTAGAAAAAACCAGATACAGCATCATGTCAAACCCGACGTACGCCGCTCGCAAGATAACTGACTAGTTACATCAGACCGCGATTGCCGGCGCGTGCCCAACTACCTATAAAACTCCCAACTTCAATCCCCACAACTCATTCACCAATTGAATGTGATAGATGACAAGTCAAAATTAGTTGGTGGCAATGTTCTACGCTCTCATGCATTTAACTGATATAATTAATATAAATCTTGATTACGAACAGTGGTGGCACAGTGATAATTGGTGTGACAGTCATTCTCCAACCTTCGAGCATCAACAGAGATAATTATTAAGATTATTCCTAGCATTGATGAAAGGGTAAATATTTTTGTTTTGATTTATCGCGTTATAGTGTCCTATAACTTTAACATACGTCATTACGGCCTCCACTGTCTTTACGTATATAGGCAAATCGATCTACCAAATTTTATAAATTAAAATTTAAAAATAATTATTTTTTCCAGAAAAACTAAAAAGATAAATATTTGACTTCGTAGGTCACACTGGTGACCTTTAATTATCTTTAGGTTATTTCGCTTAAATTAAATTGCGTCAATCATTCGCGATACTCGCTTAATGATAACATTGCCTAAAAATTTGCTAGAACATATATTATTAATGTAAGGGACCCTTTATAATGCTCTCACATTAAATGTAATCAGTGCTCAAACAACAATTTGATAAAATGAAACCATTTCCACAATAAGTAGTTCGACTATATGTTGGAATAGTTTGTATTAAAAAAAAAAACAAGATAACATTATTTACAGTTGTAAGATACCTACTAATTTAAAGGTGATATTAACATCATTATTTTGTATTTTTAATTATTTATTTTTCTTTTCGTTACAGTTATTAGTACATCTTCGCTGAATACATTATATTTTGTTAATATATTTGATCTTACTATTGGAAAAGGAAGATTACATTTTTTCAAAAAGTATAAGAAAAACAAACCTAATAAAATGACATCTGTTCAGACCCCACCTGAATTGAACTTAACGAATCCGATTCCAATAAAGCAAGATTCCGGTGACTTTGATATAATGGCTCTGACTATGGCCGCATTACGCTTTATAAATCCGTGGACTGCGGAGAATAAAACTGAGTGGCCAGCCAAAGAAAAAATTGAACCTGGAACACCGGAAGCCAAAGACAGAGTGATCTCTCTTTCTGAAGTTTCCATTCACGACACTCCTCAAAACTGTTGGGTTGTAATATACGATAGAGTTTACGACATCTCAACGTTTCTTGATGAGGTAAGCACAATATTTTAGATAGAGTAGAGTTATTATTATAAACACAGCCAATCTTATTATTTCCTTCGTCGTCTGTAAATACAAGTTGTTTTTTCTTTTTTTATAGCATCCCGGAGGCGCAGATATAATGTTGGAATACGCCGGCAGCGACGCAAGTACTGCATTCCGCAGTTCAGGGCACAGCAAAGCTGCTGCTAAAGCTTTGGAAAGATTTCTAGTGGGCGAATTACCAATGCAGGAAAGAATGTACCGACGCCCTGGAGGAATGCGCTTAAGTGATATTCCTGAATGAATTATCTAATACTCGATCACCATTGTAATCCCTTTGCATTTATTTATCGAGAAAAGCGCCTTTGTGTCATTCTATTAGTAAGTTTACCAGTTGCTATGTCATGCGAGGCGTGATAACTGTAATAATCTTAAAACTTAAATTATTATTTTACATTATGTACATAACTAATATGTAAGTTAACCTCATTGATTATTGTGTCAATTTTTGATAAGCACATCAAGTATTAGCTAGTAAAAGTTGGTTCATGCTCCAAGAAAATGAACCTATTTTGGATATATAGACTTGTTATCCATTATTAATTTGTATAAAGTATCTAATGTTTGATTCAATAGTTAGAAGGAAACAATAATGTTCTGAAAGCAGTGATCGTTGTTTGTATAGCGACCCGAAATATCACCTAGGACGAGCATTGCAAACGGACACTATTGTTTTTCCTTCTTAGTTATATTTTGGAATCGCCCGAAACCGTAATGCTCTAAGCATGTTGTAACTTAGAAGTAGTACGGTTTCGGCCATCTTCCTAGAGATCTTTAGTTCTCTTTACAATGCATGTATCTACTATGCATTTTTAGATTTAAGGGTTCGCCGCAGTATTATACTGAGTATATAATTATGCTTAATACCTTAAGTATATGGCCCAAGTTCCTATTATCGTTTGTTAATACTTTACAATAAAGATTTTTCTTGTATAATTGTGTTTTGTTGTTTATCATTAATAAATACTTCCGAGTGCCGAATGACTGCCATTTGGAGCATCTAATGCGACATGTCTCGATAAGAATGTGAACCCACAATATTATCACGCACGAGTGAGATGTTTTGTAGAAACTTTTGGTTTTTGAGCAGAAAATTACTGAATATTCATAGTTTTATGTATTTATTCATATATTCTATAGTACAATTTTACTTAAAACGTAAACGAAGCATACTTGAAGCCACTTCGGATTTGAAAAGTCGTCACCAGAATATTCAGACTTTCTTGTTAGATCTGGAAGCATAATTTAATCTCTGATAAAAAAAATAGTCCAAATTGGCAAAGGCCACAAAATATCACGTAATATGTGGCTCAGTGTATTCACCACAGGCAACACACTAATAACGATGAAATAGTAGTTTTAAACAAGGAATATTGCTAAAAAATAAGACGAATCGTAAGTAGTCATCTCTATACCTTACCTACTTATTGTAAAACGAAGTACTGATATTCGAGCAACCTAGCCTGCTACCTGGTGGTTCTGTTACCAATACCTATTTATTAAGATAAATACATAGAGATATATCGTATATTATATTGTCTCCAAATAGTATGAAATAAACAGTATATTTAGTGATCGTATCAATTTAGTTCTCAGCATCGTCATTCTTCCTACCGCCTAATATGCCTATGTATGAAGCGGGCAACGGCAATAGACAATAAGCAAATCCAGGATCTGGGTCACGTAGACAATAAATAATAAACGAATTGTTAAAATATGTATGCAAAACAAACCTGCTCTTGAAAATTCCGAAAAATACAACGATAATGTTGTTACTTAGAGATATCTCGCCAAATAGTCTCGTCATAGCTATAAGTGGGCACCGTAATGACCTGAGATGACTTTTTACCTTGTGTTATCGCTAACAGAAACATTTATTTCAACTTTTGCCTGGTTCAATAAGACTTTATCTATGAGTACCTACTCATAGTCGTCCTTATAAAATAACATAGGGCTTGTTTCTACCTAAAATTCACAGGACTATGCACACATATATAAATAAAATATGATTCAATAATCATCATATTTACAGTATCCACGTGGAGGCACTAATTTCTCTAGCGACCTCACGTAATTGAACTTGACTCCGATAAGCAATAAAAATATTATTTAATATTAAGTAAAAAGTAAAACTAGCAGACTCATTATGACATCGGAGCACTGTCACAAGTTCAGATTGTAGTTTAAATGCTTTAGCTCAGTAAAGTCAGATTCTGTTAAAAACTGTAATTTTAGGATTGAGCTTATAATAATTTATATCATCCAATAGGATTGAAATTTGGTGGACTTTAAAAGAATACGTCAATTATTTCTGCTTTGCGATTGATTGATTGTAGAGGTGCAGTTGTAGTTATTAATAATAATCGGTCTACTGTAGCCCAGAATGGTACAATTAATGTAACGGATATCTAATTTAAAAATCTCTAAACAAACTGGCATATATACTTAGTTTATCAAATACTCACCGATGTTCATAAGATCTTAATTTTTTGTTATAGTAACGAATGTAGACAGCAAGGGCAAGAATTAGGAGAATAGCCGTAACCTGAATCGTCAATTCATGGGGTAACTCGCATTTTGCCACCTTTACCTCGTCCGGGGTTATTGTCAACTGAAATACGAGCACTTAGATTCTATTCAGAACCGCAAGCTCACCTCAAATTTAATACATGTATGCACGTTATACAGGTATATAATGGTTATGATTAGAAGGTCACGGTCGACTCTAACAAACTAAAATACAAAGTTAATTAATACGAATTATGAATGATTACTTATTATTACATAATATATCTATATATCTTTTTTCAGTCCTTCACAGGTTTTTTCAGTACACGTGAACCGATCTCACCAGTTGGTACTACCCTTTTGTTGCCGCATTCATATGTTCGCATATTTTTATCATTGACCTGATGGGTATAATATGACCTCGATCACGTTGTGGCATTACGGTCTAGGTCGACCACCTCCAAGAATATACTTCATAAATATGCAGGTTTATGAGTGTTACTTAAATCATGTTCAAACGTCGATCTCCATGCCTCAGCAGTAATAACTTATATTGCATTGAAGAGCATTTCTCGGTAGACTAAGAATATTTATCAATAGTTATAATAATTAAACAAGCGGAAGAAACATTTAACATTTACTTCACTTTACCGAAATATATTAGGCAATATACATATAGTAACACATGACGATCTTTACAAGCAGTTTTCAAAAAACTCACCAAGTAATACTTCGGATCTAATCTATTTCTCCAAGAAAACGACGGTACTGTATACTCGATGAATTCTATCTTATGATCTGGTCTAGGTACGAAACTGTGTCTTACAACACAACCGTGGTGAGTGTGAGCGCCGAACACTGCTCGAGGCAACATTCTTTCTATTAAATATTCTGTGGACTCCTTTGACAAACAGTCCCAACGTTCTTCGAAGAGACTATTTCTTTCGGGTAAGGGTGCTGCGTCAGGTTCTGAACAAATGCTATCCGATTCTCTGTATAGAGGATAATGCTGAAAACGTTTATTCCTGTTTTTTTTGTCTGTTAAAAATTCATGTATATAATACATTCGCATCAATGTTAATTTTCATACCATCAATATGTCAATCTCAATTTTAAGTTCCCCGTATATAAGCTACAATTAAATGGATTTATATATAAAATTAGAAGTGTTTGAAATTTTATTATTGTCACATACAGTTAACCGTGTTTATTTCTTATTTATTAATCAAATCAAGCCCCACTTAACAAAGTTGAAACAGAAAAGTAGGGAAAACGTTTTGTACTTTGTAAATATTCGTAGAGCGCTCTTCGAATCAAGAGAACTAAAAAATAACTATTTAATTTTAAATAAGATTTAAAATTAATAATAATAACAATT
Source organism: Hebomoia glaucippe (assembly GCA_025727935.1). Classification (NCBI taxonomy): domain Eukaryota; kingdom Metazoa; phylum Arthropoda; class Insecta; order Lepidoptera; family Pieridae; genus Hebomoia; species Hebomoia glaucippe. The sequence goes on along the minus strand of JAOSYY010000009.1, from coordinate 2,307,310 downwards.
GCCTGCGTTGACGCAAATAAAATACTATAGTTATTACTGTCTTATTTCCGTATTCATTATTGGAACTTAAATGTCATATATCGCTTTTACTCAGTGATGCAAGAATTCATTTTTGAGGTTTATGTACTTGCACAATATTATACAAGCTATTTTAAGGCAAATGATATATTTAATGAACTGTAAAAATAAAAAATAGTTATTTAAATAAGTCGTATTATGAATTTACGCATTACTACTTTGAAAATATTTATATAATTCTATTTAGTGCTTGAATACATAAAATGTCATTTTGTTCTAAGCTCTTATATTTAACTGACCTGCATTAAGATCGGTCTACTATAATTCGGTAGCATGGTCTTGCCCTTGCATAATGCTGAACCACTACTGCATTTGAAGACATCTAAAAATGGTAAAACTACAAAAATAAATAACATAATCAGTTTAGGTAAATAAATATAATTTTGTACCAGTAGAGTAAAGGCTATATTTTTGTCTTATCAAGTGTAAGATGACCTTGCAGAAAGTCATTAAAAACTGTAGTGAACCACCCCGATTACGTAAGATTTGAAAGAAAATATCCCATCAAAATTGGTTCAGTGGCTTAGGTTTGGAGCTAGGATAGGACATACTGCCAGTAATATCCATCTTATTACTTTGTCTTCAATAAAGTGTTCGTATTATAAATATATCGAAATATAAATAACTCTATACATAAGAATTAATGAGAGATAATTGATAGAAAGAAAATGTCTCATGCCATTTTAGAGTCTAATTTCGGAACAACATATTATACATATATGACAGGTTTATTATATAACTTACAAGCAGCAAAATTTAAGTCTGCAAATATACTGGTAAATATCAAGAGAATATAATGAAAATTTACTGCGTGCATGTGTGCAGTTGTCTAAACAGTTTGAGACACTTTTTAACACTACAAATTTATAAGAAAATAAATCTATATTTTAAGCAAATATTCAAGAAACAAGCACAATGCTTAGACACTATACCTGAAATTTTTTCAAGTTCTGCGACTGCTCGGGAGCATAAAGAACATCCATCACCTTCCATAGCCATAGAATTGATGAGTACAAAATGATTTCCACGGACACTTACTAAATGAACCGGTGGTACATTGAATGCTTTTTCAAATCGGTATTCCAAGTGTGGTGTGATCCTGTACAAAATTATGTATATATATTTAAAAAAATATAAATAGATTAAATTTATTTGTAGTTAAAGCACTACAAGCAACAAAACTATTAAATTATACTTTTAAAAATAGATATATTAATTATTTTACAAAGTGCTTACTTATTTTAAGATGTTAACTTATAATTATAAGCTTTTAGATAAGCAATAAAGCAAGAGTATGTATGTTAATAGTCTTTACTTATAATGAAAGCCTATATCATGATTGCCAGCAACTGCATACAAGTTGGTGCCTTTAGGTGTTTCAAATAATTTCTTGAATCTTTTAACATAATTATTGAACTCCTTTTGTGAACACCACTTACCCTCATCAAATATATCACCTGTAAAAAAACAGATCTTTTATTTTTATATGGTATTTTTATCTATATATTGAAAGATAATCAGTCTTTAATAAGTAATAGACCAATCTTCTGGCCCCTACTATTCATATAAATTAAGAATATACGCTTATGGGATGAGCTAATAACAATATATTTATATTTCAGGTACAGGAAACCTATTACACACCTAAAATAAATACCAGTTCAGGTCTGTGTAGAGACATTGCTGTTTGAAATGCGCGGTGCATTTGCCATTCACGTCGCTCTTTGTCAAACCAGTGTCCATTTTTAGAGCCTAGCAAATGAAGGTCAGCAAGAATCATAACATTAAGTGGCTCTTCATTTTTGGCAGGCATTTTGTCCAGGGTTGGCCATGTACACTGAAGAAATTATTTATGTTTAATATAAAAATTTACAGTGATATTAAGAATTATGTATCCATCTTACTTGCAATTGGGTCACGTAATATATTAGATATTCACAATACACATAAACGAAAAAAATGCCTATGAGCAATCGTGTAAATGTTTTATTTAATAATAAACATAACTGCTTTTTAATAAATATATACCGCATTGTTTGCTTTTAAAGATATCATTTCTATTTGAATATTTATTTTTTTGATCAATTAACTAAAATACTACAAAAAGTGTATTTTAATCGTTTTATTATAAAACGAAATGTCCGCATACTCATTACATTTGTATTTTGTATATTCTGAAACGTCACATTCAATGAATCTCGGCTCTCGCTGTTGGACAAATAGTATTGGTATTAGGTGTGTTCAATTTTAATATAGCCGCGTTTTATTGGGCGTAGTTCCTTTTAAGAATTGTTATCTGAACATTATATTATAATAATATTCCTTTTATGAAAGTTGAACTGCCTCACTAAGCTTTGCGTTAATTTCATAATATAATATTAATTACATTGCCACAACTTGTATCGCTTTTTTAAGATTTCTACAAGTATCTTAGTATTGACTACCGTTATTCTATTACTGATTACCGGTTTCTGAATTTATTCGTAATTCGTACATTTTTTCCTCTTGTTATATTCTGAGATCAGCTGATTGTCATAGCAGTTATTAGAAATTTTGACAACGTCAGAATGGGCCTCAGGTTTTGTTATTACTTATTTGTTTTCAAGGCATGCGATCGCTATTATTCAAGGGGCTTTTTTACTTTATTAACTTTAACAAAATTAAATATAGTAAAGTGAATTTAACGTAGTCTTCACCAAAACTTCACTTTGATTATTATGTAGTTGAAAAAAGTTCATTTCAAAATGTCAGTCCATTGGAGTTCCGAGGTCATGAAATGGGAATATAGGGAGTTACAGGCCACGGCTATGTCCGTGGATTACACTGGAAATAACGTGCTTTTAGCAGGACGGCGGTGGCTGGCAATAAAACAGTTGACCATTGATGATGACACTGGAGATATAATAAAGAAGTATCCTCGACAAAGTAAATACGATGCTGCAGGTGCTGAATGGTGTCAGACATATCCGGGGCAAAAGTTGTGTGCAATAGCAGTCAGTGACCTTATTAGTTATACTACGTGCAACTTAAATATATGAAAAACTTTATTGCATATTACTTTTTTTTTAGAGTAATCAACGGGTAGACGTTTATGAATGGAGACAAGGCAATGACTTAACATGTATTTGCTCACTAAAAGGCCATACTCGTATAGTTAGTGATACACATTTTCATAGACAAGACCACAACTTAATAGCAACATGCTCTATTGATACATTTACACATTTATGGGATTTACGAGATTCACGAAAGCCTGTAGTTTCTTTATGTGCTGTGGGTGAGTAATTGAAATATAAATAATTATCATTAACATACTATACATTTTTTAGTTAACACAGTGTAATTACTATTACTCACTGATTCTAACCTATATATGTTTACAGCTGGAGCTTCTCAAGTCCAATGGAATAAAGTTGCATCACATATTGTAGCTACTGCACACGATGGAGACATTAAAGTTTGGGATTATAGGAAAAGCTCTGCACCCTTGCATTATATCTCAGCACATCTTTGCAAAATCCATGGTGTGGATTGGAGTCCACATCATGATTACCAATTGGTCACTTCAAGCCACGATGGAAGTATAAAGTACTTTGACATTAATAATGCTAGAAGACCAGAGAATGTAATAATGACCAACTTTCCAGTGTGGAGAGCTATTTATACACCATTTGGGAGTGGTCTTCTAACTATTGGTGTAGGTTGGGGAGGATTACCTAGGGTAAAACAAGCGGGTGTTATAGGAATCTGGATAGAAGGAACATTAACACATAGATTAGCTGGTCACACGGATACCGTACAAACTATGGTGTGGAGACCAAACACTTTACCTTCAAATTACCAATTGATAACTTGGGGTAGAGACCAAACACTTAGAATATGGACAATGCACCCGAGTTTATTAAAGATGTGTTCCCATTTTCTACCTGATGAATTAGATAATGATTATGATAATATTAGCAATGGTAAGTTAAACAGTGCTCTATTTTTATTCAATTGAAAAACATATATTATTATTATCTAAAAAATCTGTTTAAGATTCGCTACATTTTTATATTTACAACATTTATATACTATATTTTTATATTTATTCATATAAGCATATATTTTTAAGTTAAAAATATCATTTTTGCAGAAAGTTATGCATCTACCATAAGTTCAATGAATGACTTGTCAATTAATGATAACAAAGGTCATGAAATTCAAATGGTAAGTGTTGTGGCTATATGATTGATATATTATTTTAAAATTAACTGTTATTTTCTCTCATTAATAATCATCACCTAATCCACAGAATAAAATTGTACATAAAACACCTACCTCAATTGATGAAGAATTTGAGTCAATAAGAGAGATGGCTAATATTGAAGTTACAGATATGAACATAGACACTAGGACTTGTCAGATACATTCAGAACGCAATGGTTACACTGCCAATTTACAAGTTACCTTTTCTAGAAATGTAACAGAACAGACAATACCAAAATTCTCTTGGTTATCAGGAACAAATGTGGACAGCCCAACTACAATTAAAATATTACAGGCAATCAATAGAACTGCGTATCGTAAAAAAAAGGAAGGCCATAGGTGCCTCTTATATTGTTTGAAGACATTAGCAACTTCTATAGATGAGGTATGAATATAAATTCTACATTATTCAGGATAAAACAGTTTTAAATGAACAAGTTTAATATTATTTTCTATTAATCTGTTCTTTAGATACCAGTAAAGTCAAGTGATGATTCTGATTCAATGAAATCAAGTCAAAGAAGTCAATCTGAGAGTGATAATGCTGGTGATTCCTGTATTCCATTTCCCCGTACATGTAGTGCCAAGTGGTGTGGTGTCAGTAGATTAGTAGTCTTCAATAGACCAACCAATGCAAGAAGGTTGTCTTTAAAGCATGAGATTGGCACTCCAAGATCTATGTCATCTTTGTCCTTAACACCTGGGCTTTTTGGTACTGGATACAGTTCCGTTTCGCCGCACGCGACGACTACGCCGTCACCAACGAATGCGTCCGGATTTTCACAACTACATCATAGGCACGCTTCGAATTCTATCACAACATTCTATTTTCAAGATAGATGGGTTAGTTTTTGTTTAATTTGTACAATAAATAATAGGTGTTTTTAAAATCTCTGATAGCATGTTCAATTTTTACCTCGTAAGGGACGTTACAGTCCCTTATGCATACATATTTTTTTTTCGTGTCCTGTGTACGTTATAATAAAGTATAACTTAAAATATTTATATTCACAGAAAGCTCAAAGCCGCCGCACTGGTAGCATGCGTAGCCGCGGTAGTATATCAGGCTTGTCGTCGCCGCGAGTAGTGCTGTATGGTGCAGATACTTTGTTTCCGCTCAATAGAACGCTTGCTGAAAAGTACGTCATCAATGCTGACGATCCTGTAGGTAAGGTTCGAAAACAAGTTTCAATGTAGGTTCTCTTTTAAATTTATTGCACCTGTTTACTTATTCGATATTTCTGGGCTAATTAATGTTACGGCAACTTAATATGACAGCTAGAGACTAATACATGATACATATTAACTTTTGAATTTATTTAATTTCAAATATAAAGATAAATCTATATTATAAAACACATGAGTAGTTTTATATACTATGATATGTTAACAACAGATAAATTTAAAAAAATCAAGATTTGTGTAGATATGTGCGAGCGCAACGCTAAAGTGTCAGCAGAAGAAGGGGAAGGGGAGTTGTCTCATACTTGGGGGTTAGCGGCACTGGCGGCTCGCTCCTTGGCCACACAGCCCGTAGACCACCTTATGTCCAGCGAGGAAACAATGGGCTGGGCCGGACATCCACTGTGTTGTAACCTCATTCAGGCCCTGTACGTATACACATTAATAGCCGACACTGTTTTAACTTATAGTATACTGGCTTAAAGCCAATTTTAATTCTTTATATAAGAACAATAATATTACTATAATATGAGATGAAAAAAGGTTCTATTCATTATCGTTATTACAGAATATCCCACTACGCTAAGTCATCAGATTTACAAATGGCGGCAATGCTGGCATGCGCGTTTGCAGTATTCAACGACTCAGGAAATTCTAGTTCACAGTCAACCATCAGCACCTCCAGTTATGTAAGTTACTGGCTAGTATTTAAAACATTCCTCAGACCAAACATGTCAGTATGATAGCTCTATAAAATGAATTTAATCGTTTATGTATTCATTCATTTATTCTTAGCTTTTGATGCTGCTTTAAGCAGACATTTTGTAAATTCTTAAACACCAAATAACTTTGATCTGAAAATTTCCAAAAATACCATTTATTCAGGGTAACAACACGTCTCCGTACAACACCATCAACCAATACAGCGAAATAAGCGCTGACGGCTGGACCCTCCCCATCATCTTACGTAGTAACTCTTGTTCTGAAGCCGAGAACTTAAACACAGAATATTCCTTCATGAAGACTGACCGTTCTGCATGTGTACTTGATGAAGCGACTGTGCATCTCTACCATTGTTTTAAGAGGGTATATGCCGATGTCTTGCATCGGTGGCAACTTTTATACAAGCGAACAGAGGTAAATAATTCCTAATCCTAGTAAAATGTATAAGACGGATATAGACAGATTTCTAAATAGACAATTTCATCTGATTATTTTTAAATAAGATTTTTAATTTTATGTTCACCACAGGCTATATAGGTATGCTAGGGAATATAACAAATATTGGTCATAGGGGAGCTCAAGCATTATTTTATTTAACAATATAGGTAATGAAACTCGTGCGCTGCAAGTACGACAGTGAGTGCGAAGGTGAAGCGAGGTGGGAGTGCGGTCGCTGCGGGCGTGGAACTCGCGACGCGGCGTGCGGCGCGTGTCGGCGGCCGGCTCTCACCTGTGCGGTGTGCGCGCGTGGCGTTCGCGGTCTCGCCGTCGCCTGTGCTCTCTGTACACACGCGGGACATGCGCATCATATGCTCAAATGGTATGGTAACATTTTATACATACATATCTATATATAATTCAATATTTAAGTTCTGAAAACCATAGAGATTACATAATAATGTAATATAAATAAAGATAAAAAGTATCATTAATGGCATAGTTGCATTAAAAATCGATTGTACGTAGGTTTGCGCAGCACGACACTTGCCCGACGGGTTGTGGATGTAAATGCGTCATGGAAGCTAACTCGGTATGGAAAGGTGTTAAATATGTATGAAAATAGTTCGTTGATGTTCATTTCTGCTGTCCAGACTTAGAACCTTTCGTTATTAGTCATGGCTAGATGTATTTATTAAATCCTTATATTTAATATTTGTATTGTATAAGCTTTAAGACTGTATATTAAGTTAAGATGAAAAATAAAGACATACAATTTTTTTAGAACTTTATTTAACAAACACCGTAATTTACGATTTTAAAATAAATTAATTGTGCATTGAGTATCTTACAATATGTGAATGTTAAAAAGTAGATTTATCTTAAATTTTAATTTTAATCTAAATGAGTTCTTCAGTCTCATAGAAGCTTTCGTTCATTCCCGTAAAATGATAATGATGAGGTAATATTGTCTATTAAGAGTTAATTAATTAATCTGAATTCAATCTTGAGCTTTCAACGGTTCAAGCCAAATTCACGGTTTAGACATATTGTTATGTTAGAGGTTAAGATCTACCTGTGTCTAAATAATTATAAAATTACTACCAAACTAATTTGTAAAATATATTTTTTTCAGTTTATATTCGATATTAAGCGAACTGAATTTGTAACAATTAGATATTCAAACCTACAAAGCATTTAATGACTAAATATTCAAAAAAATACTGTGAATGAAGCAGGCTGTGTATCTAAAAAAGGAGATTAAGAAACTGCGTTTTTGCAGTTACAATTAAATCTGACTGATCGTGTTTGATTTGGTACATGATTTAATTTGTTAATAATACATATTTTTATTATATAAAACTCGTTATCAATTCAAAGAACGACAAAATATAATATTGATTTTTATCAATTAAAATAACATAAGATTTCAATACATAACCTTGTTATAGATAACGATAAAACATATCTTAAAATAAACTTATTGGAAATCTTTTCTAAAGAAAATACTATCTACGAAACTGTGTACCAACTCTAGCACGCCGTTAGACATTCCCTTACTTTTATATAAAATAGGCACCATTTTTTAAGCAATCTACATCTAAATAAAATTTTACAAACACTAAACTTAAAAGTAAAACATTATTATATATTTTAACACAACTATTGTGTACAATTGGGTACAAGAATGCTATTGTGCGATTTACTTGTGTTTTGGATATTAATCATTTTCTGTACCTTGTAGCTTGTTTTTATTACAGTCCCACGAAGACCTATTAGCTTATGTTATTTTAAGCTTTTTTTAAGCTCATATGTATGAAGAAATTTTCACATACAGGTATGGGGGTGGAAACAATACGAGCACTATACTTTGTTTAATTCTTATTACTAAAAATATATTGTGCAATGCCTTGTTTATGTATACACCTTAATTCTTATTATCAAAACTAGTTAAGAATTTAGAAGAAAATTTAAAAAAATATGCGTGTGCTATTTTTTCCAGCGACAAACTAATACAATTTATTTGTATCTGATTCAGCCGCATTACAAGTATAGCGAATTATTGTTATCGTAAAAACAATAATCATAGTATCTTTAATTTATCATAGTTCAGTGAAATAACTGAAGGCACAGAATATGATTAAATTAGGTTTATTTGGCTACATCAGACTGTCTTTGTTGTACTAAAGCCTACGTATTATATGTCCAATATTTCTAAATTTCAGCTAAATTAAACCATGCACGATGAAATAGGATCAGCGGTTGTTTCTCAAAGACGAGTCGTTCTATTGTAGCAGCTAAAACAACAATAACATTAATTAGTTCCTTAATTATTTGTAACTACGTTTAATACACACTCATATACGACACAACTAGTCTACAGTTCAGAGGTTATTGAATAGATAAATTAATAATGTTATTCTAATATGTTTACAGCTACTCAAACAAAGTTGTTTTAGATTACGCAATTCCGGTTTAATCGAACAGAAAAGAATTTGCTTAATTAATAATTTATCTTTTTACTATACGTAGCAGGTATGATCATGCATTTATCTGTTCCTGAAATTCTTCCAGTGTCGATAATAAGAGGCTTGTTATGAAATAACATTTAAGTTGTAATTTACACTCCTCTTTTCTTATTCTTTAATCCACCCGACTTTGTCTGATAAAAGGGCAAAGTATGATGAGAGTGATGTTCTGAGCATACCTTTCAAGCAGTCTTCGCTTTAGTTCAGGTGGGTAGCTCACAAAAATGTAGTGATCATCATGTTCTTCGTCAAGTATTGCGTCTTCACCAGCCAACCGATCGCCGCGCGTTGGAGACGAATGCGTTGTCATAGACACCGATGCGCTGCCGGCTATACTACCTTCCTCGGAACTAAAAGACAATAAAAACTTTATAAAGTCATAATTATCATTTATACTCACAGTAAAAGAAAATACGTGACACTTACTCGAATACTATCCAAATGATGTAGTAGCACATACACAATGCAAGTGCTAGCCCAGTTGCCAGGGCGATTAATAGAGGCCAGGGGAAGGCGCGCGCGGCTGGAGTTGTGTCCTCCCAGTATCTGTCGCAGCTCAGGTACCAACAAACAGCGCGCTGCATTTCCTCTGAAGGCGAATATATAAGATAATACTATAACTAGAAGAACAAATATACTACATATCGGTAATCAATCCTGAAGTACCTTGTCTCCTTAAAGATTTTGCGTCTATAGGTAGTAAGGTACTTAATAAGATATTTTTTAGTATTGAATGTATTCCAATGATGTTTACCTTCTAATTCCGTGAATTGTGGTTGCGTAAGATGTAGTAGTAGTGTTGCAATACATGAATGAACTATCTTTTCACAACGCACCTGGAGATAATAGAAGCAAAATGAAATTTTATAAAACTTTTGAAACGTATTTAATTATGAACAGAAAATAGAATAGCACCGCTTTTCACGTGACATAAGTTCCGTTGCAATTTTAAAAAAATTACCTTTAAGCTCTGCAGTTTATTAGGGTCACATGCAGCACGCTCGGCTTGTAAATCGGCTAGTCTCTTCTGTCGACTGTCAGGCGGCAACGAAGATTCCACTGTATCAGCGTCACATAATTCCGCCGTTTGATTTGTATCACCGTCATTTTCGTCTCGTTTCTTATCACGATTTTCTGTCGCGTCTTTGTCTATGACAATTATTTTATTAGTGAAAATGTATGAAAATTTATCTATGATTATTACATGATGAATGATTTACAATTCAGATTACCATATTTAACTGGATATATCCAATGGGGGATTGAAGAAATTTTTAAAAAAATAATATAATCAATTCCTTAACATGAAAACCAACTGCTTTCATAATTTCTTACCGACTTATATTATTTACTAAGCTTATTACTTACCTGTTTCGTCGGAATCAGGTTCTATTCGAGGACAGTCTGGCACCGGTGAAGGTGGAGGAACGCGCGCCCGTTGACGACGTCGATTCGGAACTTTAGCGATGCTCCTAGTGGCAGCCGGCGCTAGAGCTTTTCGTGCTGACTCTAAGTCCTGCCATACTTCGACATCAGTACTGGGTACTGCACCGTCACTCAATACACCATGCGCAATTAGCACCTGACACCGCATTATATCACAATATTCTGCGAAGCATACTGCGTCTTCAGCCTGTTAAATTGAAATAAAATTAGTTTAGGCAAAGTAGAGCGATATTTCTTCTAATCATGGGTTTTTGTTCACTGTCACTTTGGCTAAAGTACTATTTAATCTAAATACAATAACTTAAATAATATTTATGGAATTTATTATATTAAATTAAATTATTTGTAAATTTTAAATTTCATTTAACTATTCCTCACCTTGTTAATTTGATTTTTGTGCCGCTGGTCAAAGTGACTGTCAAGGTGTCGCTCCTCGTAGAAAGATTTTCCGCAAAACGCACATGTCCACTGAGAAGAACGATGTTGCAACTTGGCTGCATGTTGTGGGGCAAAGATATCCCGTGCGGGGTGAAATGGGCATTCTAATGGTAACTTCACCTGGAAGAAACCGTATAGAAATTTCCTATTTTGACAGATTCTTGACAAAAGTGAGAGTTAAGATTACCGAAAAAGAGTTATTTTTTGCTAAATAAGACATAGATACATATAAATTGATGACATAGATACACTAATGTATATAGATATCGAATATAAAATAAATAATAAAAAGCAAAGGATGTCATGAAGAATGACTGTTTAAGACTCCTATCTGATTTTAAGATATGTTTTGGTACGTAAAAACGTACAACTTACTGGATTATGGCATATAGCACTAAGTAGTTGAGGCACGAACTTACCTGAAACCGCTCCAAGACCGGAAGCCATTTGTTTTGTATAATTTTTCTCACAATTTTGGAATTGTCACGTGAACAAGTTATTTTGAAAACCGACGGCCCCGGCCATGGAATCAACGTCAGGAACAGCAGGGCCAGGACCTATAAAACGTAGTTTAATTAGTATGTGAAATTCTTATGATTTTATCTATCTAGTTACTCATAATACGATTCCATTTAGTATCACGTAAATGTAATGTAACTTGTTACTACTTAGTAAAATTAATGTATTAACCTATGTAGTTTCAGTTTGGTAAAATGTAATAGTAGGTTATGTTATCAAATTATCGATTTTTCGACACCGCCTCAAATTAAGCAAACACGTAAAACAGGCTTACCTCGAGAGAAAACGACGTGGTCCTCATTCATATCTTGTAACCGACAAGTTATTTATGAAAAATTCTCAACAATTAACTTTCATATTATTCACTTACATCCAATAGTAACATAAGGCAGTTCTCCTGATGAAAATGCCACATTTTAGGAACTTGGCGCATGCGTATCCTCGTTAATTTCCCCTACAACTCCGGTGAGAATAATAAATTTAAACCATTCATCCATTACATCAAGACCCCTTACGTATGCCCCTTTCCTATATATCAGCACACAAAAACACTATGATATAAACTATCCATACATATGGATATCAATAAAACGTTAGTACCTGATATATCGTACTTGCAATTTTTGTATATAATTTAAAACTTACAGCCTTTGAGCGTTAAAATTATGTTTATATTATTTTTTACATGACTCAATGTCCTATAGGATTCTTATGGTACATAAAACATGGGCAATATATATTTAGAAATGAAGTACATGTACCTATGTGTACCTGCTCTTCAGTGATTACTGCTCAACCTTCATATTATGCAAATTGCAAGCCCCTTTAAGAATTTTTCACGCTTGTCTATTTAAATTTATGTAATTTTGTAACACTGACATACATAAAGATTTTTAAAATCTCGTTAAAAATTTAAATCGTACATTACTACCTGGTTTATGAAAATTTCACATTTCAAATATAGGTTAAGTATGGAGTGAGTAGATATAATTAAATACATTGATCATTTGTATCTACCTTGTGTGTTTTGCTTAAATTCGATTTTTAATACCTTCACACCTTAAAAAGTCGTTTATCACAGTGAGTAAATTGTAACACTGTTACCAATATTATATTTAATAAAAGTTATAAGGTTATAATTTTTATTAAAAAAAAATATAGAACTTTTGTGCGACGTTAAAGTTACTCCAGTAAAATAGAAATTTTATAAAAATATGTAACTGTCCAAATTAATATTTTACAAGCGTTCATATACTTAGTATGTGCATACAAATTTTTCAATTGCTAGTCTACGGAAAACTTCAGAATATAGTAACAATGGAACAATGCAAGAAAAAAGGCTTTGTAATTTTGAACACGTTACTCTGCAAAATGGCATAATATTGATTTGCTTAATTATTTTTCACCTAACAAGCCGATAAGCGGCAATCAGTAAAAAAGAATGTATGTGCTATGTTTGGACTGCGATAAAGCTATGTTAACTGCTCCCGACACACGCATATAAAAGTTCTAAAATAAATTTGAAAGGTCAGTACAGTTTGTATCATATTTATAACTAGCTTGTGCCAGCGGCTTCAATCAATTGACTACTTCCAGAGATTAGCCCGTAGATACAGATAGACGAAAAGGTAAAAAACTGCATTCTAATTGGTGCTGGCGTTATCGAGGTGAACGCAAACATTGACACAGACAAATAATCTAAAAATTGGCGTTTTAAAGTCCCCCTTGATTATTTTGTCTCAAATATCTTCAATGTACAGACATCGATCTTTTACATTTGTATTTTTATTCTGATACAATGTTTAATTCTATAAAATTTTATTAAAATCTGTTCAATAATTTTCGCATGACACTAACAAACATCCATACATACGCACACGTATATATAAGAACGGATATAAATTCTATATAACGTAAGTTCTCAAAATTACTTGATGTTAAATTAAATTGTAATTCTTACTTAAAGCTCATTTTAGGTTTTTGTCAATAGACTGTCAGAATAAATCTTCATTTTTATTAAAATATTATATGACATAAATGGTTCATAGGTGGAAAGGTGTGAAATGCTATGCGCGTTTCGGTTTCAATCTATGAATTTCCGAATACTCGAATTAAAAATAAATAAAGCCTTAAGGTTGGCAACGCGTCTTCTAGATGTACTGTTTTTGGAGGAATTCATGGGCGACAGAAATCGCTTAATATAAGTGAAGTGTAGCTCGTTTGCCTTTCTATCGCATAAAAAAAATATTTCATAATGCACTAGTTATCTTTACAAGACTGTTTAATTTTCTTTACTTATTTGAGTTTGTAATATTTTCTGCATTGTTCAATATTTTATTTCTAATCTCATATTGCATGCCACACATGTCATGCTCTTTTCTAAAGATTTCGTGTTAGGAATGAATGACGTCTCGTGAGTCGTGATTTAAATAAGTATGTACTTACTTTTCATGTTGTGGATTAAGATTCTTTTTATTCTCCTATGATTTTCAAATAACTTTTTATCTCTAAAAATGTATACATAATATAGTCTAGATTAATTTGGAATTTTCTGTTTCTTAGAGAGTCGTAGGTACCAAAATTATTAACTTTAGATAATAAGATTTTCGCAATATCTTTTTAATACCCACTAATTCGTTTCGATGTTAGTTTCGACATGATAATAGAGTACATGTTATAACTTTTGAGTCCCATTACTTTTTATCTAACAATAAATATAATCTGAGAAGCGTTGTACAATGGAAACAGTAAAATTTATGGTCATCACTGCGCATGCTCTTCTCAGCTTCTGGTCCAAGTCTCAGATAGAAAAAGGTACTTGCGTTGAAGTGTCTTTTCCTTTAATTCTAAATAACAAAAACCTCTCATATTACCTTTTATAATCACTATACAGGAAATTCCAACATGTTACATTTGATTACAATACCAGATATTATGATATATTCCTGTTATAATGCTAAACTCAATAGTATATCAGTGTTTACGTCATATTAATCGGATTAGGTTTGAATGGCAGCATAAAATTGATGTATCATACAGGAGGATTCTAAAATGGGATTCATTTCATGTAAGTTGTTTTAATTTAATACAGAATTCGATTTTTTTACAAACAAATAGGTCAAAGTATTATGTTCATATTCTTTTACAGCGTAGTTACGTTTAATGCATAATATTAACTAGACCTAATTTGTCATAAAATAGAATATAATTCATAATATTATATATCTATGTATAATAATAATAAATATATAATAATTTCTTTTCAGAATGGTGCTCACAAAATATAATGCCGATCATACTAGGAAATGTCGAATACGATTACGATATATAATTGTGGTGTTATTTTTGTTAGGAAGCAGTTTTTTCCTACTTCTTCTCAACAACAGGCCGTTAATTTTATTAATTAATGAAGAAGGTGTTGTACGAACTGCCTTAAAACGATATCCAATTAATTTTGCACAATCTGATGGTAGATTTACTATTAAAACTGAAGGATGCACTATACCTCAATTGCAACCATTTGATGAAAGCGTCAAAAAATTTATAGATCGACCAAAACATGTGAAGCCTTGCGAAAATTTTAACACCTCTTTCCTAGAAAATAATCGAACACACATTTGGATAAATCATAAACATTTACGTTATTTTAATTTGACTGAAAATACCAACGTTACATGTTGTTATGAGTCTTTTTATCGACCTCTAGCTATCGATGACATATCTTCCAGCGATATAGATGATAGAGTAAAATACAACAACTGTATTGAATTTTCTAATTTTATCGAAGTTACTAGTGAATTCGTTAAAGTCTCCTGTGTGTATGAATACACAACGCTTTATGAACAATTTTTTGCATTTACTCCAAAAAAACAAATTTATAATATTAAGGAAAATTTAGAAGAAGAACAATTAACTTACAATGTCATTGTCATGGGCATTGATGCCATCTCCCGACTCAATTTCCATAGAACAATGCCAAGAACTCTCGCTTTTTTGAAACAGAGAGGAGCTACAGAATTATTAGGATATAATAAAGTAGGAGATAATACTTTCCCAAACTTAATACCAATGCTTTTAGGCATTCGAGAACAAGACTTAAAAAATACCTGTTGGCCAAGCACAAAATCTACGTTTGATTACTGTCCTTTTATATGGAACTCTTTTAAAGAAGCAGGTTATTACACTGCTTTTGGTGAAGACAGCGCCAGCTTAGGTACTTTTAATTTCGAAAAGTTAGGATTTATTCATAGTCCAACTGACTATTATCTACATACTTTTATACATGAAGCAGAGAAGAAATCTGGAAATAATAGAGATTTTAACTCTTACATTTGTATGGGTAACATGTACTTTTATAACGTACTTCTCGATTATATTGTAAATTTAACAAATGCTTTAAAATCGTTAAAGCTTTTCGGATTTTTTTGGGAAGTTACCATGAGCCATGACTATTTAAATTACCCTATGTTGATGGATGATAGTTATGAACAATTTTTAATTTCACTTGATGATTCTGGCTATTTAGAAAATACTGTACTTATATTGCTGAGTGATCACGGTATAAGGTGGGGTGATATTCGCTTTACTAAGCAAGGGAGATTGGAAGAACGTTTGCCTTTGATCCAAATTCTGTTGCCCCCATCATTTAGCGAAATGTATCCAGTAGCTTATAAAAACATCGACTTAAACAGGCACCGTCTAACTACACCTTTTGATCTTCATGCAACGTTTTTAGATCTCATACATTTAGAATCGATAAGTGATAAAAATATTGAATTAAGAGGTTCAACGACATATCAAAATCATAAAAGTATCAGTTTATTTTTACCAATACCTGAAAACCGAACATGCAATTCAGCAGGAATTGAAGATCACTGGTGCACATGTAATAGAGGTGTTAAACTATCTACAGAAGGATCAGAAGGTCGTCAAGCTGCCAGTTATCTGATCACCCATCTAAATATGTTAGTTCATAAAAATGTTAAGTGTGCTACACTTTCCCTTGTGGATATCATAGAAGTAACAGAAATGATTGTTGGAACGCCAAACGATAAAGAAGTTGGTTGGAGGGAATTTCTAATAGTTGTACGGGTTTCCCCTGGAGGAGGTGTATTCGAAGCGACTGTACGACAATATAACAAGAATTTGTCGTTAACTGGCACAGTCAGTCGACTGAACCTCTATGGCGAACAGAGTAAATGTGAACACAATTATCAACTAAAACTTTATTGTTATTGTCAGTTATAAAAACTACTTGTTAATTACTTATAACCTAAATAGAAAACAGCATAGCCTCAAATTTAATCTGTGATATAAGGCATGTTACAAACTAATATTAAGCTTTGAAAACTATGCGTTAGGTTAGGTTAGGTTATATTATAAGTAGTTGGTTTAGTAGCATAGTTTTAACATGTTGCTCAAATGAATAGAGATACCTAATAGTGGGCCTAAATGTTTAGGATTATTTTTTATTACACTATAGGACTTAGGATTTAAATAATTTATTTTAATGGTAATTACATTATTTAATGTTTCTAATCTATTTACAGTACATAGGGTGTTTTTAGACTTCTCCCGAAAACGAAAACAGGTGATAGTAGTTATGACCACCTTTGATCATGTGACGGAAAAAATTCGATCCTGACTGTAAAAAAGTCATATTTTTAAAACGTTTTTCATAAAAAATACTGAAGACAAAACCAAGAATGAAACGCAAATCAAAAACAGTTGATGGTCTGGTCAAGTTGGGTGAACGCACGTTTTCGAGAGGCCCGCGCTGACATCTAGCGAGAAATTCGCCAAAACAAAGTTCTCTCCGTGCTGGGGGCTAAGGCCGTCATTGAAGGTACGTTATTTCCACCGATCAAGAAAGCTTTAGTTATTTCCAATTTTTATTTTATAAGCTTAATTGTTCCCACGGACTAGTGCTTTTGCGGAATTTAAAAACTCTAATTATTTAATGCAAACTTAAACTGTATTCACGTACATAATTATTAAAACTATTTAATCTCTAACTTTGATTTTTAACAAGAAATTAAAAATGAAAACGACAAAATCAAAAACAGCTGATGCTCGCATTAACGGCCGCGCCGCCAGCTATTGATCGCATAAACACTTTTTACAACTTTTGTCTAAATAACTACCTTATCTACTTTACCACTGTGCGAGTCTATACCTAGCCGCTTTCATGCCGATGAAAGTACCAGATGCGATTTGCCGCTAATAAAAAAATACTTAAATAAAGTTTTAACAAGGATAGATTCATGTTTTTTAATCCATTGTGTAATTCGTGCGTTCACCCGACTTGACCAGACCATCGACTGTTTTTGATTTACGTTTCATTGATGGTTATTTTTCAGTATTTTTATGAAGTTATCGTTTCATTTGGCTGTACAAAACATAATAGAGGGTAAATAACTCTAAAAAAACGTTTTAAAAATATGACTTATTTCGTCAGGATCGAATTTTTTTCCGTCCCATCATCAAAGGTCATAACTACTATCACCTGTTTTCGTGTTCGGGAGCAGTCCAAAAATACCCTGTAGGTATAGTGCCCAATGATTTTTATTTTTAAATACGTTTTAACATCGATACATCAGGTTCAATTGATAGTATTTAGTATTTCAAGCCCTTATTTAGATAAAAATTATTTTAACACGTTGAGTAGATAATTAATATCTAAACTAAGGAAATAAACCACTGAGTGCTTCCGGATTAAGGAGTAAAGAACGAATATCTAATACGACCGTAGTCGTTTATTCTTGATTTACTTATTTATACACAATTGTAACTTCAGCAAGTTGACAGTAATAATTAAATTAATATACTATATAGTAATACGAATAGTAGGAAATGTATAGTTAGATTATCAAGAATTACTACAGACCTATCTCGTTTTCTGACTTCCGAGAGCATAATGATCAATTTAAATGTAGAAAAATAGTTACGGATAACAAAATTTAAACAAAATTTTGGAGAAAAATAATGTGTTATATACTTACAAGGTTATTTTTAAAATATGGTAAAATGCTATTTGATCTAGAGGTCCGTTTTTAAGAATAGCTCTGCATAAACTATAAACGATAGTCCTACTAATATACGATTTAATGTTATTATAGTTAACATTTAGTAAAAATTATATAACATACATAAATATCCAATTTAGGAAGTACATAATAACATATTCTGAGAGGCATTCAATAAGCAATTTTAGTAAAATGAAATATGGTTTCTTTTTTGAGTTATTGAACAGCAGTGTTCTTAAGATCCATACATATTTGTATGGATCTTAAGAACACTGCTGTCAAAAAAACACTGTAAAAACTGAAAAAATGATATTTTTTGTGACTGATGTACATGTGTTCTCAATTGATTAGAGACATTCAAGCATAAGAAAATAATATATTGAAAATCAAATTTTGTACCTTCTTAACACTCGTCTATCACATTTCGCTTTCTTCATCACTTTCAGATGTGTACAATTAACGCCATCAAATGGCGTTAATTGTACATATCTGACATTACCTACCATCAAATGAGCCCAATTTTCGTCTGTCATTGAGCGATACAAGAAATTAAAATTACTATTTTCCAGAACCAATGACCCATTACTTACACATATTTTTAATTCAAAACAACTTAATTGGAAGTTGTAGTTGAAATATTGAGTTAAAAGTAAATTAATTAATTTATACAACATACGTCAATATAATATTACTTATATCAACTGTTTATGCACTAGTAATATATAACTATGTTAGGCATTTTTAGATCTTCCAATTTAATGTTTTCGATAGAAGTGTTGATACTATTTTTTGTATTTTTATATCACCTGATATTAACGCATGTATGTTCATTAGTAAAAGTTGAAATGTTGTTAATTTTAAGTAAAAATGTAATAAATCACAATATAGTTATTACCGATAACTGTTTTTTTACAAAGTAATAAAAATGTTTCAAACAAGTCGATAGTGAATAAATTAGTAAGTATTGGAGAATTTATTCCGCGGTGAGGATCTTTAGACATAATGTGTTTCGTCATTGTTAAGTGAAAAAAGCTACTAAGGTAATGCCAATGAAACAGATATTATTTTTGTTGGTGTAATGTGCCCCAGCGAATCATGTGTTCTATAAATGTAAAATAATTATTTCAACATTAGTTTTATGCTCGTAAATATTTATATTTCGCCATTAACCATTTAGTTTTTCGAATATTTCGTTTATGGTAATCGGCGATCCAACGAATTTAATATAGCCGGCACAAGATTTAAGCTGTTCTTCTACTTTCTTCCACGCATATGACGGAACAGTTCGTCAATAAAATAAAAGAACTCAAATTATCGTTATTTGATAGGTATTCTTTTTGTTCTGCGTACTGTGTAATCAGTTGTGGAACCGCGTGGGCATGAAAGGACAAAATGACCTTAATATTATTGGCCGTAAAATTGCAATTTTCAAGTTATGGTTTCTACTGCAAATATCGTTATAAATGTAGATGATGATGAATTTATACGCATGATATGGACAATAGAAGAAAGTTTAAGTACGTTGATACTTGTGTACGACCTGACGAGCAATGTAATCAATTGATGTGTTACATACCTATTCTATGGCGCAGCATTGAAAAATATATCGTACTTTTATGACACATTTTATGGAAAATTAGTCTGAAATAAAAATTACATACTACTCATTTAAATTAAAGATTTTTACATATTTAATAAAATTGAAAGGCACTTCCTGTAATCTATAATAACAGTCGAAGTAAAATTCGAGTATAATTTGTCGAGTATTTTTTAATACATGAATCTAAAGTTAATTCTGAATATCCTTATATTAAATATTTTTTATACAATTGTTAGTAGATGATATAAACAATAAAATATATAGTAGCGAATGAAAAAACTCTTAAATCAGAAAAGAAAACAAGAAAATATTTATTAAATACTTGTAGAAATTTTTGGTATAAACTGATTAAACAGTAAGGTGAAATACGGTACTTAATTTACAGATTACAATAAGATATGATTAATGATAATTCATATAAAAAAATAAGTAAGTAGTAATATCTTTACGGTATCAATAACAAGCATTATCCATAACTGATTTGATTTTTCCGCTTACTTTATCTATATCTTAGGTTACTAAATATGTATGTAGTAATATTTTGTTTCTTTACAGTATGAGTCGGTTTGCCTTCGGCAGTGGCGCTCTGGGCTCAAAGCCTCTGCGACTTCGTTTTTTATTTTTGCTTGCAACAATTTTTGGGGCTACTATAATACTTTTGTCATATCGTGGCTATAGTAATGTTCTGTTACTTAATAACTTAGCAATTATAAGTTCACTGGATCCTTTTAGTTACGATGCAATCGATCAAGGAATTTTTACAATAAGAACAGAAGGGTGTAGCATACCTGGCCTTCAACCACTCGATGCCAGTATAAAACGATTCGTCAAATATCCGGACACTATTAAACCCTGTCGAAATGCAGCTACTCCATTTCTTGATAACAACAGAACTCATATTTGGATAGTAAAGGAAAGTTATAAATATTATAATGTGAGTAATAAAAGTACCTTTAAATGTTGCTACAGATCATTCTATCGCCCTTTATCCGTGAAAGATATAACTTCATCAAACATTGATGATCGTGTACAATATCGAAAATGTAAGCATTTTATAGATACTATTGAAGCAAGTGACGAATTTGTTCATGTTGTGTGTTATGAAAAAGTGAAACTGATTTACCAGCAATACTTTTTGTTTGCTGTAACAAAGGAACCGTCAGCACACAATATTGTTGATGTCACTAAAAACAAGACAACTTATAACGTATTGATTTTAGGAATCGACGCCGTTTCAAGATTAAACTTTTACCGTACTATGCCTAAAACGTTAAATTTCTTGAAAGAAAAGGATGCGATTGAACTCTTAGGTTACAATAAAGTTGGAGACAATACCTTCCCAAATTTAGTGCCAATGTTGATGGGTATCAGAGAATCAGATTTAAAAAGGACTTGTATTCCAAATCCAAGGCACACATTTGATAATTGTCCTTTTCTTTGGGAATGGTACAAACAAGCTGGATTTTACACAGCCTTAGGTGAAGACAGTTCTAGTCTGGGAACTTTCAATTATTTTAAAGTTGGTTTTGCAAGATCTCCGACTGATTATTATATACATACTTTTATCAACGAAGCAGAACGAAATGTTGGAAATAATAAAGATTTTAATTCATTTTTGTGTATGAACAACAAATATTTTTACGCTGTGCTATTAGATTACATTGAAAATCTTTTAATGAAATTGAGGTCGTCAAAAGTATTTGGATTTTTCTGGGAAGTAACTATGAGTCATGATCATTTGAATTATCCGATGTTAATAGACCATTACTATGAAAATTTTTTTAAGCGCATAGATGCCTTAAAAATATTAGAAAATACTTTTATTTTTCTTGTGAGTGACCATGGTATAAGATGGGGAGCTATAAGAGCTACGAAACAAGGTCGGCTTGAAGAACGTCTTCCTTTTGTTAATATTTTAGTGCCACAGTCATTTAAAGAGAATTATAATGATGCTTATAGTAATCTTCAATTAAACCAGCGACGTCTTACTACTCCGTTCAACATACATGCAACGTTAAATGATCTTATAGATTTAAAAGAAATTACAGATTCGAACATTCATTCACGAAGCCAAACAGCGTATGGGAATGATAGAAGTATAAGCTTATTTTTGCCAATACCATCTAATAGAACATGTTCAATGGCAGACATCGACGATCATTGGTGTACGTGTCATCGTGAACGAAAATTATCCATTGAAAGCACTGAGGTTTCGGATGGTGCTGCTCACATTGTTGAAGAACTTAATAATCTCGTTCATGATTATAAAGTATGCTCTAAACTGAGTTTGGTAGATATTATAGATGCAACCGAAATGGAAGTTGGAACAGCGGAAAAAGACGAAATAAGTTGGCGAGAGTTCATGATTGTCGTTCATACGAATCCCGGCGGTGGAGTGTTTGAATCTACAATACGCCACGATGGCCAAAGATGGATTCTAATTGGAACAATAAGCCGCCTCAATTTGTATGGACACCAAAGCCATTGCGTAAATAACTATCATCTCAAACTTTACTGTTACTGTCTTTGAGGTTATTTTCGTTAAATGCAAATAAGATATCGTAAATAATAATGAGATATTTTAAGTCTACATAGGATATTTGTTACAGCGAGTGATTTCTATTGTTATTACTAATGATAAATGTGGATAGTAATTTAGGAATGAATGGAGCCTTACTCATTGAAGACATTATACACTAGATCTCAATTATTTATTAATTATAAAATATTGATCTCATAAAATTTTATACATTGTAATATTTAGTCACACCTTATTGACTTGTCTATTTTCAGTGGGCGTACGTTTTGTTGTACTTTTGCTTTTTGTTCGAATCGCCCTTCTTTTCTAATAAAACCTGATTTAAAGATAGATTCATGTCCATATAATAAAAAATAATTAAATATAGTTTTTATAAACAAAATCAAGTCACAAACAGAAAGATTTTGTGCATCCGAAAAATAAAAAATGTATAACTTCTTGGGTTTAATTCAATCTCCAACCGTTACATATAGAAATGGGCAGCCCACGCTTGGTTCTATTTCTCTAAATTCTAATATACATATATGTATTACCCAGGTTTCGTTTCGAAGTTTTTACATGTAATAAAATAGTTTATAATTGGTGCGAAGGACGAAAACACCATAAGATATGTGACAACATATAAGGAACAAGGGTGCCTTACCATAACGGAGACTAACCTTTAGAGTTCAAAAACATATACTTTAAATAAATTCTAAATAATAAAGACTGATAATTGTGAACAACTTTGACGTCTCACTGACTTTATTATGCCCTTATAATTTTAATGTCGGCTTTGTAATAAAGAAAGTAGGTACTTTATTTAATTAAAGGACAGTAAAAAAATTCTATAAGTTCAAATCAGGCCTTAGTTGGCAACGACAATAGTGGAATTACATAAGTTTTTAAGGTATTATCTAATAAAATAAATAATTACTATATGTCATGTCGTTAGGTTTTTGTTGTTAATTGTCATTGTCAAAGTATTTTATTCCAAGTGGTAATTATATGTCAAAGTCAAATTTTATCAGAAAATTTAACAAAAATATTTTCCTTACTCTCTCACCGTTCATCGCATTTTGCGTTCTCTAAAATGCGTGTATATTTGTCATATATATCTTAGTAAAATTTAACATGGCTTTGTCACTAAGACTTATTAGTAGAAATTTACGTTATATCCAAAATATAACGAAACCGGTAGAATGGGGTAGTAGAAAACACTTTTCCACAAGAGTTGTAACAAGTAGTGTTTGTTATCAAAATAATCTTGGACAGAAACCTGTTATAACTGAAAATAAATTTAACTTAATATGGAAACCTATAAGGTGTTGTTCTACACAGAGCAGTAGTAGTGATAACACTAAACCTTCACAATCTAATCAAGAGAAGAAGCCTGGTCTAATACAACGGTTTAAGCAAATGTATAGAGATTACTGGTATGTGCTAGTTCCAGTTCATATGGCTACATCTGCTGTTTGGCTTGCTGGATTCTACTATGCAGTAAGAAGGTAATATGAAAAATATTAAAGAAAAAATGTTAGTAAACATGTTACTTGATTATTTATTTTTAATTATATTGATTATATATTTCAGTGGTGTTGATGTAGTAAGTCTCCTTGAATCACTAGGTGTTAGTGAAAAATTAATGGAACCATTGAAACAATCTGGAGCTGGTTACTTTGCATTAACATTTGCTCTCTATAAAGCTGCCACGCCTCTAAGATATGCAGTAACTCTAGGTATTTCCTTTATTGTAGAATAATCATCATTATGACATTAAAACATTATATTTTTTGTACTATATGACCCTATTATTGATTGTGATTACTTTAGGTGGAACAACTTATGCCATAAACAAATTAACTGAAATAGGATGGATTAAGCCGGTACCCTCACGGGAGCGTATCAAGGAAATGCTTCAAGAAAAGAAAGACAATATTCAAGATAAATTTAATGAGAGTAAGCAACATTATCAAATACAGATTAAAGAAAAACAAACTCAAGTTATTGATGAAATGAGAAGATATAAGACAGAAATGCGTAACATGAAGAACAAGATTAAGAAAATGTAATTTTTTTTAATAATGTTTATGTTGTTTACAGCTATCTTTATGGCATGGCCAAAATGTATATTAATGTCTAGGATATTTATATTTAAATAAAATATCAACTTGCAGTTTCAAATATTTATTGCTTCAAAAATATAAATATAAAAGCTGCTCTTAATGCAATAATTAATCCCTTCCAGCATTATTATTAAATATTATTATTACAATAATCACAATGAAAGTACCAAAATGTACAAATATACTTATGAAAGGAGCATAATTAAGTACCTACTATATGAGACAGCACATACCTGGAATGTTTAATTATGGCAATATTATTTCTTCTTACATAATGAAAATAAAATAAATATGGAAGAAACAAAACATAACCAGCTGTGCTGCCATTTGACCATAAAAGTAATAAATGCATCAGCTTTGCAAATAAATATAAAGTTAATACTTGTGACTTCCTATCTATCTGTCGACACTATTTTGTACCACTATGAAATAAAGAACCCTGTTTAGTATCTTCAAAGACTTTAATCTCATGATGTTTCTTTTTCCAATTGATTGTTTTTTTAAATCAATTACTACAAATATGGTTACTATGCAACTATCTATTGCTATATCACAAAGCTTTTTAGGCAAACACCATGCTGGTTTAACAAAATCACAATTACATCTTATAAACAAATAACCATAACCTTTAGAACAACATTCCCCATAAATCATTATTTAATTTACAATCTTTCAAACTGTGTAGAAAAGTTAAAACTTAGTACTTTAAAAGGCATAAGATGTTAAACACAATCTAGTACATTATTGAATTTTACTAAGAATTTAATATAAGCTTGAAAAATGGTATTTATGGCCTTCGAAAAATCTATGTTACAGTACCTATTGAAATACAGTCAATGTTTGAGAGAATTGTTATAATTATAACTACTTAACATTATAGATACATCTAGTTTCTCATTCAAGCTTAAATTTAAATTTGTTCTGAACTTCTATTTGATATTATTAATATTCCATCCATATCTACTAGTGCCAAACTCTGTACATATGAAAGAACACATCATGGAATGATATCATGAAAATAACTGCTATATAATTTTTAGTGTACATATTACACAATTCTTTATTTTGTTATTATTCGAATTATCAGTACATCTTTAAATAGAATGTTAATTCAAATAATTGTATAAATTTGGCCTGAATGAGTTTCATTTTGCCACAAAACTACTCTCATACTATAATTACCAAATAGTTTAATGTCAGCAAAACAAAAATAATTCAGTTCTTCTGAAATCTTACCATAAGCCTCATTTAGACCTTTTCTCTACATACTTGTGATAGTCAGAGAAGCAACATTTCACACATGTAATGGTAAAACATTCTAAGGTTTGATTACTTAAATTTAGCCCATGTACTGATAGGAAGCTGGGGAGAGATGTGGTGCAGGTGACATTCCCGGTCCAGATGCAGCACCGATTGTGGCCAAGTGGCAAGCGCGACACATAAGCTTACCTGCAGAACATTTAAAAAATTTAAATATAACAGTTTTTCTATATACACTTTAGGGATTTGTCTTATTTATTATACTTCTAATGTAGAGCAAGAGTATTATCGTGAATGAAGGATTAGGCTCAATTATTATGCATAAAAATAGTGAATGAATTATAATTTTATAACTGTACTAAATACTCCTCATAATTTTTAAATTTGATATATTTCCATCACAACCAATTCCAAGTCATCCTACAAAAATATACAAATCAGATGCAATTGAAGAGATTGAAAGTAAAATAGTCAATTAAGAAAAACATTTGTCAACTATAAATTATTAAACACAAAAAATAAATTCAAAATATGTTTTATTTTTATAATTTAAAATGGTGTACTCTTACCTGCCAAAGGATAGCATCGTTTGTCAGGTTCATCTGTTAGTTGCATGCCACACACACAACACATGTAACAATCCACATGAAAGTCGCGATCCATTGACACCACTCGGACAGTCTCATCTGTGCCTTCTACTGGGGTTATACCTGGGATAGAAATAAAAATAGAAAATACTTTTTTTCTGAAATAATAACACAATTAATTAAAGTTGTTATCTCATTACTGTTTAAATTCGAAGTTTAGCAGCAAAATTAAGAGATATAACGACAATATCATATCAATACACAATGTTAAAGTTTAAGGTAAAGGTAAAGTACAGTGAAGTATACCTTTTCCACAACTAGCACATTTAGGGGCAAACATTCGATGGTAGTCATTAACGCAATATATTTTGTTGTCAACATCAACCGTAAAAGGCACCCCATCAAGGCATTCATTGCAGATGCAACAACGGAAACAACCAGGGTGATATGATTTCCCCATCGCTTGCAGTATCTGGAAAGTAAAAACCTTTATTAATGAAAAAGATACTTCTAGAACAGAAAATTAATAAAAACCATAGTTAAACTTACCATCTCCATTATTAAGTGACCACAAATTGCACATTTTTCAGCTGTTTGTTGAAAGCCAGAATACTAAAAAATTAAAAACAATACATTTAAGTTTATTTATATAAATTGTTTGTATTGGTTAATATTAGTTATTATTTCTAATAGGATAAACAACACTTTGTAGTCCAACTATATATTTAAAAATTAAACTGATAGTCATACCAGATAGTCTTCTTCACAATAAACTTTTCCATGTACATTGTAGAAAGCTTTTCCTCTAAGAGCACGACCACAGGAGCAACAAATGAAACAGTTGGTATGATACAGGTTACCCATAGCTTGGCAGGCCTGACCAGCCCCCGTGACACCCACACCACATGTGTGACATATACCTACAATGATGTGTTTTGTGAGTTTGTACATATATTTTTTTTTCTAGTGCTATTAAAATTAAGATGGTGAAAAATTAAATGCTTTAAAAACTAATCATCACTTTGCTAAATAATCTTTTAAAATGTAAATTATAATGTTGTTATTGTAAATCATCATATAGTAATATTGGAAAATATGTCATTTTGCATTCAATGTCCTCTGGATGCCTATTTATTTACATTATATTGCATCTTACCAAAATACTCTCCTTCTTCATCTTGGCGTTCCATTTCTTCCTCCAATTGCCTTGTCATTTCTTCTATTTTTCTCTGGGCTTCACTGGGACCTGGAGGTCGGGGAGGAGTGATACTGTATGGAAGCAAACTTTTGCCCCGACCACCAGATCCTCTTGAACCACCAGAAACTTGTGAAACTGAACTAGGTGTTGGACTTGGAGCGGGTGATTGAGCAGGAGAACACAATGATGTCCTTGTTGATGTCAAGTTTCTGGACCCCACTGATTCTGATAGAGATACATTGTCTCTACTGGCTGCTGCTACAGCTGAGGCCGATGTTCCACCAGTCATACAAACATAATCTGAACCATTAGTATCATCTACAATTTGCATTCTACCAGCCTGCATTTTTAGATTAGGATTGTACCCATTTGTCATTGCTGGCTTAACTTTTCCAAGTCCATTACCCAATAGCGGTTTAGGATGAAAAAATTTTGGTGCTGGTACAGCAATTTGAACTTCTGTAGCAATGTTAGCTTTTGGTCTTTGAGCACTGGGTGCTATTGAAGCATATATTGCAGTTGATGAACTATTAACAACTTTGTCATCATAACTAACTGTATTATCATTCTTTAAAAGTGAACTAACGTCAGTGTATTTAGGAGGAGCAGATTTCATTACAGTATAATCACTACTGGAAGCATCATGGGCAGTGTTGTATGGTGGTGGTATCTTTTCTACTTTACTCTTATCATTTGTCAAAATAGATGAATTCTTATTTAAATTTGTGTTAGGTACTTGTGGTCCTGGAGTGGAGCTTTGTTGTATGAAGTGCTGGTTATGATTAGACTGAACTTTGTATTCAACTTTCTTATCATTTTCAGAACAAAGCATATTCTCATATACAGGTGGTTTAGGTTTGGTGTTTACAGGTACCTGGGGTTGTGCTTTGCTGTATCTTGTGTCGTAATAGCCTTCAGGTGCAAGTGGAGGCCCCTGTTGATATAATTGGTGATAAAATGGAGGCTGAGGTAATTGTTGCTCACCGTAATAATCTATGTTCTCATATACAGGGGGCGGATACGATGTATTCGTATTAGCGGGTATTTCGTACAAGTCTTCAGTTTGGTAACTTAAAGACCTTTGTGATATAGATTCTAATGAGCGCGTAGGGCTCGGCGGTAGAGCTGTTGCATTGATATCGCGTTTGTTTATAGATGCGATAGTTTCTACGCGTTTAGGTGTGGCATATTTAGATGCAGCTATAACGTTAGATCGCTCATAAAAACTATAATCTTGTCGATTATTGGGGTTATTGTCTAAAGTAAAACTCTCAATCGCGCCCACGGGTCTGTTCTTAGTCTGCACTGATATGTTAGATGTCGTTGCACTGTGCGCCTGCTCAGTATCATTTTGGTCATTGCTTGATATTTTCAAATCTTGCAGTCCAATAATACATTTTTGTTCTTCTGCATTATTTCTTCTAGAGAAGTCCATTGTAGTCGATAATTTTAAAATCCAAGGGACTAAAAAAATATACTAGTATAATAATACGAATGATTCATAGTTTCAAAGTTGTAACTTCAAAAGATAATAAAGATATAAAATTACTTAATTTAAATATGTTATGAAATCATAGCATCCATCGAGCACGGAGAATGGATGGGTACTTTTACTAAAAACACAACTTTAACTGGAGGTTCTAGTACCGAAGTAATTTTTGTACATAAGCAATAAATTAAAATATCTAACTTGATTGGATCATTGGTGCATAGTTGCATACTTAGTAAATTGTTGAATTGTTCCACAGACTATCTGTATTCTTGAGTAGATTAGTAAGAGAGTATTTTGCAATGCACCTTCAGTTTCCATTAGCCTATAAAGAAGTACTATTACATTTATGTATGTCTATATTTTTTTATGTGATTAATATTTTAACGATAAAAATTAAAGTACACTGATTTGTAAGAAAGAATTCACGTTATGTTGTAAGTTGTTCTATATGATAATTGATGACATATACAAGGAATTGTTTTAAAAAAAATCGTTCGGTGTCGAGAATTATGTGATCGGGTCCAAATAAGTGTATGAACAAAACAAGTCCTTGTTTAAATTGTAGTTTAAATTGGGCATTAAATTGTAGCTTTTATTTAAAAAAACTTACTCTGTACTTTATGTTTTAAATAGGTAGGAATCTAATTATTAGTCTGTGAAAGGAATCATTGAGAGGATGGTAGGCTAGCTGTCGATCGCCATTTTACTTGTTTTTTAGTGTCGTCGAAGCGTGACGCTTAATTGTTCCCGTGTTGTGCTTCTATGAAATATTAAAATTTAGTTTAAATACTCTAGAAATTCTAAAAATTTGCAATGTATGATACAGAAGATGATCAATATGAGGAAGAAGACGTGGAAGAGATATCATCAGAACTGTGGCAAGAGGCTTGCTGGATAGTAATTAATGCATATTTTGATGAAAAGGGTCTAGTAAGACAACAATTGGATAGTTTTGATGAGTTTATTCAAATGTCTGTACAACGGATTGTTGAAGATTCTCCTCCTATAGAGCTTCAAGCCGAAGCTCAACATTCATCCGGTGAAATAGAAGTACCTCCGAAATATCATTTAAAGTTTGACCAGATTTACTTATCCAAACCCACACATTGGGAAAAAGATGGGGCCCCATCTCCTATGATGCCGAATGAAGCACGTCTACGTAATTTAACTTATTCTGCGCCACTATATGTAGATATTACTAAAACAATTGTGAAGGAAAATGAAGATCCTATTGAAACCCAGCACCAAAAAACTTTCATTGGTAAAATTCCAATTATGTTGCGATCTACTTACTGCTTATTGAGTAACCTCACTGACAGAGACTTAACCGAATTAAATGAGTGCCCCTTAGATCCAGGTGGTTATTTCATTATTAATGGTTCAGAAAAAGTACTAATTGCTCAAGAGAAAATGGCCACTAATACTGTGTATGTGTTTAGCATGAAAGATGGTAAATATGCTTATAAAACTGAAATTCGCTCATGCTTGGAACATAGTTCTAGACCAACCTCCACTCTATGGGTCAATATGATGGCGCGTGGTGGCCAAAGTATAAAAAAATCAGCTATTGGACAAAGGATTGTTGCAATTGTACCATATATTAAACAAGAAATTCCTATAATGATTGTCTTCAGAGCTCTTGGTTTTGTAGCAGATAGAGATATTTTGGAACATATAATTTATGACTTTGATGATCCTGAAATGATGGAAATGGTTAAACCATCACTAGACGAAGCTTTTGTCATTCAAGAACAGAATGTAGCTCTCAATTTCATAGGGGCTCGAGGAGCAAGACCTGGAGTAACTAAAGAAAGACGTATAAAGTATGCAAGAGAAATTTTACAAAAAGAAATGCTCCCTCATGTAGGAGTATCAGACTTTTGTGAGACAAAGAAAGCATACTTCTTGGGTTATATGGTGCATAGATTATTGCTCGCAGCATTAGGACGCCGTGAACTTGATGACAGAGATCACTATGGAAATAAAAGATTAGATTTAGCTGGACCACTTCTAGCTTTTCTGTTCCGTGGGTTATTTAAAAATTTACTTAAAGAAGTAAGAATGTATGCTCAAAAATTTATTGATAAAGGTAAAGATTTTAATCTTGAATTAGCTATTAAAACAAAAATTATCACTGATGGTTTAAGATACTCCTTAGCTACTGGAAATTGGGGTGATCAAAAAAAGGCTCATCAAGCAAGAGCTGGAGTATCACAGGTGTTAAATCGTTTAACCTTTGCATCAACTTTGTCACATCTACGTCGTGTTAACTCACCTATTGGACGTGATGGAAAATTAGCTAAACCTAGACAACTTCACAATACTTTATGGGGTATGATTTGTCCAGCTGAAACACCAGAAGGTGCTGCTGTAGGGCTTGTAAAAAATTTAGCACTTATGGCTTACATCTCAGTTGGAAGTCAACCATCTCCAATTTTAGAATTCTTGGAAGAATGGTCTATGGAAAATTTAGAAGAAATAGCGCCTTCTGCAATCGCTGACGCTACAAAAATATTTGTAAATGGCTGTTGGGTTGGGATACATAGAGATCCTGAACAGTTAATGGCGACATTGCGAAAACTACGACGTCAAATGGATATTATTGTATCTGAAGTTAGTATGATTCGTGATATTCGTGACAGAGAAATCAGAATCTATACTGATGCGGGAAGGATCTGTCGTCCATTATTAATTGTTGAAAACGGTGCACTTTTACTTAAGAAAAAGCATATAGATCAATTAAAAGAAAGAGATTATAATAATTATGGTTGGCAAAACTTAGTGGCAAGTGGAGTCGTTGAATATATTGATACCTTGGAAGAAGAGACTGTTATGATTGCAATGAGCCCTGATGATCTTGCTCAGGTCAAAGAATACGCTTATTGTTCCACTTACACCCACTGTGAAATCCATCCAGCAATGATTTTAGGTGTCTGTGCCTCAATTATTCCATTCCCTGATCACAACCAAAGCCCTAGAAATACTTATCAAAGTGCTATGGGTAAACAAGCTATGGGAGTTTATATTACTAATTTCCATGTCAGGATGGATACATTAGCACATGTCCTATATTATCCTCACAAACCACTAGTAACAACCAGGTCTATGGAGTATTTGCGTTTCCGTGAATTACCTGCTGGCATCAACTCTATTGTTGCAATCTTATGTTATACAGGATACAATCAGGAGGACAGTGTTATTTTGAATGCTTCTGCTGTTGAGAGAGGGTTCTTCAGATCTGTATTCTATCGTTCTTATAAAGATTCTGAATCTAAAAGAATAGGCGATCAAGAAGAGCAATTTGAAAAGCCTACAAGACAGTCTTGCCAAGGAATGAGAAATGCTTTATATGATAAGTTAGATGATGATGGAATTATAGCTCCTGGAATAAGAGTATCAGGTGATGATGTGGTAATTGGTAAAACTATTACTTTGGCAGAAAATGATGATGAGTTAGAAGGGACAACTAAACGCTTTTCAAAAAGAGATGCTTCAACTTTTTTGCGTAATAGTGAAACTGGAATTGTTGACCAGGTTATGCTTACATTAAATAGTGAAGGTTATAAGTTCTGTAAAATAAGAGTGCGGTCAGTGCGCATACCACAAATTGGTGACAAATTTGCTTCCCGCCATGGCCAGAAAGGTACTTGTGGAATTCAATATCGACAAGAAGATATGCCATTCACCTGTGAAGGCTTGACACCAGATATCATTATTAATCCTCATGCTATTCCATCTCGTATGACAATCGGTCACTTGATTGAGTGTATTCAAGGAAAGGTATCATCAAACAAAGGCGAGATTGGTGACGCAACGCCCTTTAACGACGCTGTAAATGTACAGAAAATTTCATCTCTGTTACAAGAGTATGGATATCATCTTCGGGGTAACGAAGTGATGTACAACGGCCACACGGGTAGAAAAATCAATGCTCAAGTTTTCTTGGGGCCTACTTATTATCAGCGTCTCAAACACATGGTAGATGACAAAATTCATTCGAGGGCTAGAGGACCAGTTCAGATCCTTGTAAGACAGCCTATGGAGGGAAGAGCTAGAGATGGCGGCCTTCGTTTTGGAGAGATGGAACGTGATTGTCAAATAGCACATGGTGCAGCACAGTTTCTGAGGGAACGACTTTTTGAAGTATCAGATCCATACCGAATCCATGTTTGTAACTTTTGTGGTCTTATAGCTATTGCGAATCTAAGAAATAACACATTTGAATGTAAAGGATGCAAGAATAAAACACAAATATCCCAAGTTAGACTCCCTTATGCTGCAAAATTATTATTCCAAGAATTGATGTCGATGAATATTGCACCTCGATTGATGGTTGTTAATTAATCCACAATAAAAAGAAAGAAGGAATACAAAACTTTGCAACTAAGACCCAATTACATAAGTGGATTGAACTAATAAATAAATAAATGTTGAATAAAAATTAAGACTTTTATTATCTCGAACCACAACATTAAATGCAGATTAAACATAACAAATACTACAAAAACACTCAGTCAACATCAGATTGGTCTCAGCTTCTGAATATAAAAAAAATATGCAAAGCCCAAATGGTTCTATATGTGTATGATCACATTTTTCTAAAAGACGTTTTAACTATGTATCATGCATGGAGTTGCATATAAAATGTATTTAACATATTTTGAGAAATATCATGCTTAACACAAGCTATTAAGTCATACATTTGAAAATGACTTCAACAATCACCATATAAAATTTTATATTATGTATTAAAAATATTTGATGTTTTTGCACATGTAATTTTTTTTAATATTTCAAAATACTTAGACCGATATGATGCTTACAATTCATTATTTTATTTGCACATTGATACACATTTACGACTAATAAATAACTCATTACAGACATTATACAAAAAACAAAGGTAAAAAGCATTTGAGTGCAAAAGTAGAATATTTATCAGTTTTAACATTCATTAAAATTTGATCTCACAAAATGTATAGCAAAATCAAGTAAATATAGTGCATTTAATATTATGTACAATTCTTCAAGATCTTATAATTTGATTTTAAAATCAATATTGTGAATTTGATTCCGATAAACAATTATCTATTTTAACAACTTTGTAAAAATATCAATGTAATTAATAAATAAACTTTGGGTTTAACAAAGAATGTTATTACATATAAGTAATAGATAAAAACACAAACTAAACGATTATTTACATTACGAGGTTTCGTGGTTCTAAGTGTTCATAAAAATCTATATATTCAGTGCTTGTGAATTTTTCTAAAATATAAGTCATATATTAAAGAGAGCGTGTGCTTTTCAGGATTAGCAATATGTAAGTCTACGGAAAAGGTGTCCTCAGATGATACATCCGTACAGCCACTGTTTACTCATACGATATTTATCTAAGAACACATTAATTTCGATTCTAGCATAACTAATTCAAATTAATTTTTAAAAAATTAGCATCAAGCACCAATGATATATTTATTTGCTGTACAACGCTTTTTGCATATTTTCCTTTATAAATTCTCATGATTATTAGATATATGTATCCCAAACAAATCCGTTTACAATAATCAATACAATATCAAGAACATTAGAATCTATTTGACTACACTAGAACATGCTTCTTGCAAAAACAAAAGTTATATTGAAACTAATTATTTATAACTAATATGTACCTAGGAACAAATTCCATAACCTTAGGTACTTTAGTCCTTATAAATAAAGTACTTGAAGCTTGACTTATTTAAACATCTATTAAGTACTTACATTATATGTAATATTAATGGTGAAATAATGTAGTCAAATATGTAATATATTCCGATACTTTTTCAAGTACACATCTATCTTAATCGCTAAGCAATAGATTAAAAAGGAATTTGTTTAGATTTGTAAAATTTTATATCATTCATGTTGTCACGATTTTAAAGTGCTATATCCTTGAGACAAGAAAGATGCTATATTTATATTAACTTCGCTATTGACGTCAACTTGTCCTAACATTAATTTATATTTTTTACTACTCAGTTTTAGGTATTATATCTGTTACCTTCGATAGTTGTACAAGTTTTAACTAAACTTTTATTTCAATAACATTGATAGTTTGCCTCTATGAATTATCTCTAGTTTTTTGATGCGGCAATTTCTCTGATTATATTTATTAGCTATTAAAATAGCTTATAGGGATGAAAACTTAAAGAAGTTTTCACATATAAAATCAATTAGGCGCAGGTAGCGCCCGCTGTTCCTGACTGTCTTCTTCTCGTGGCCGGCTCCATTTTATCATCGTCTCTGGTGACCGATACAAGAAGACAAGTTTGGCAAATAGGTCTTCCTCTAGAGTCAATTCGAGTGCTTCGCGTACCTATAAATGTAAACATGAATTAAAATAATTTATTAAAAATGTTATGTGATTGCAATAAAATACTAATTTTAACAGCTCCAAAAACAAGAAGTCACTAAATGAATAGCTAACGAGATTTAATAATTAAGATTACCAAGTAGATGTCGAGGCAAAGTTGCAGTACACGATCGACGTTGGGAAGATCGTCGAACATAATCTTGGTATAGATGCCAGAGAAGAAGCCGCGGAGCACTCGTGAGGCAAGGAACACAAACGTAGTGTATAATCCAATTATGCTGAAATTATTAACCATAAATATGAAGATTCATAATAATTAACTTTTTTTAACTGTGTGCTTTTCAACAAAAGAAACCAACAACAAGTTATATCAGTTTTAAATATTTTTGCAGAAACAGTTGTTACCTAAGTTCAAAACAACTATTTTTCTATATTAGGGAGGAAAACTCGTATACTGCTAACCTGTTGATAAGTAGTTACCATTACACAAGTCGTTGGCAAGATCAGGCGGGGTCTGGACGCATTACCGATGTTTAAATATATTGATTATAATAAATACAACATTTGGATATGAACAAAATTTAGCCCAAATAATGTTCGTAAACGAATGTATTAAATTGCAAGTATAAATTCAATTGAGTCTATATATTATATTTATATAAGCTAAATGATCTTGAGGATTTTTCTAAACTTACCCTCCGCCCGAGATGAAATTGAGCGTTTCAGGGAACAGTTTATCATTAAATGTGTACATGACGAGCATATCACAGTTATTCATGGGGATGGACGCCAAAGGATCCTGGAAAAATATATTGTTGATTAACTTACAGCAAATGCACCTGAATAGTAATTTTATAGCGTTTTGCTGAACTGTTATTTAACTGGATTCGTTAAATGACTATACCTTTTTTAATTTTAAAACAATAGGAACAAAACAAACACTAAATATTTAGTGAAGCTTACTACAATATAATAGTGAACCGCATCCAAATGGGTTAAACGGTTTCTGAGATAGTGCTCATACACAAAGAGATAATAACTCTAAAAATCATGGTACTATTAAGTTAATAAAGTCCGACAACAATGGTTTTCATATATATCTCCAATATACATCAATCTAAGAGACAGCGATCAGTTACATTTTTATTATACTATAGATAACACTGATGGCTCGTGGTTTAGCCGCGTTAATTTTTTATTTAAATTATTTTGAGTGTCAAACAAAACTTCAGTTAGTTCAAATATTTGAAAAAATGAAAAATATGTTTTAAATAAAACTTGATCGAAATAATTTTTATGATTGTTAATATTGCTGTTAACATAGAATTTAAAAGAAAATTTACTAAAATTTACCATATACATATAGGAATAACACTTGTTTCCTAAATATTGCACACAGTGTTTGAAATCCAATTTAATGTTATTCTCTTTTCTTAGAAATTATAAAAATAGAGACATTTCAACTTTATGAATATGAATAAAAATATTACCCTATCTTCACATGCTTCGTGCACACGCCAGTAGCTAGAATTTCTGTCTCTTTCCAAGCGAAGTTTAACGTTTCGGTAATATCTTGCATCGTCGTTATCTATAAAAAACAAATTATTGTAAAAAACAGTACGTCCACACCTACAATATATAGCAAAAATCTTTAAAAATCTCACCGTCGGCAGCGATAGGGGGCATCAATTGATAAGCTGGTTTCGTGGTTCCTTTGTTGAACACTTTCACAAACTTTGGGAAAAGATGTTTCACATTCAACCTGAAAAAATGTTGTGTTGAGATTATCACACAATGATTTTAGAAATGAATAAGTCTACAAAAGTTTCTTTAATGTATTCGATTTTGTTTGTGTACTTTGTACTTTGGATATTTATGAACTCACCAAACGTCTGGCGATGCTGTTCCGGCCAATAGATTGAGTAAAGTATCTCTTTCCGGGTTTCTCTTCCCAGCTATGAACGCTTCTAGTGGAACCTCTCGATTATTTTCGATAGTCGGCGGGTTTTGCGGGTTATTGCTCGGATGGGTTATAACGTAAGTAAATTTCACTGATAAAGATGAATCTAAAAGCAAAAAGATTTAAACATAAATACATATTTAATTGTGTCAGTTATCGACTAATGAAGAGAGGTTCACTTAAGGACAGGCGTTAAATCAGTCACATGGCAACCTCAATTTTATTGGTTTAAGCCCTCTTTAGACTCCTTTTTATGCATACAATAATTTATTTACTCATTAATTGTATTATTCTGTCATTTAAATATAGTTTATTCTTGCAAAATCAAATACATGATCGCTTATTAACGCTGTTTAAGATCCAAGTTTACAGACTGTTCAAGACCGTGCCCTCTAAGTAGAACAGCCAAGAAACTTAGGCGAGTTCGCTTATTTCAGACTATATTTTCACAAGAATATGTAGTTTATTTACATTTACTTGACCTGGGGCAAATCACTCCCAAGGGAAAAAAGAAGATTTTATATTTAATGTATTTTTAAAATTTTCTCAATGACAAATCCCGTATTTCGCTTGAGTTTGTAAAAACGTTATTAGTTCTTATTAGTTAACAACTGAACTTACTAGATAAGGCCTCCCTTTCGAGGCGATCAAGTTCCGGTGGTGATATATTCCACACGGCAGTTGAGTTAGGGTTGATAGTGATGACGGCGACGTCGTTGTACATGTAATTGGATAGGAACGTCTGAGCTGTGCGGTCGCGCGCGTACATGTTGCTTAGTTGTGTGTAGTCTTGTTCCGTGTATCTATAAATTACTTGAAATTTTACTTATAAGTAACCAAATAACACCAAACGTTTGTTACGGCAATGACTTCCGCTTTGTACTGACGTTTGTGTTCTCACGGTAGCATCGGATAGCATAATTCATAGTAATACTAAGTTATGTTTAATTAATATTTGTAAAGAAGATTATTATTTAACGTACTATATCGAATAGATGTGTACGTGTAGTATATTTTTAGTTTATAATAAATAGTTTCAAGAAAGCTTGTTTTTATAGATCACCCTCGCCGCGCACACATAATTCGATTCATAATTAAACAAGTTATTGAAATACACAGCACAACAAACCACCAGCTTCTTTTTTCAACGATTTTCTTATATGTAGAAGGTATGAAAAACTAAATCAAAATCTATTTATTACTTTAGAAGCAGTAATGCTATATTATATAGTAATGTA
>JAOSYY010000009.1:2233920-2268251 GCA_025727935.1 Hebomoia glaucippe | reverse complement strand
AAAAGTAATTCACGTTTTCAACCATTTGCCCTCGTTCTACGTTGGAAATAAGAGTCATCGGCTTTTATAGAATACACCTTTGTCTACGTATAAACTTACACGTCAATGTTGTGTGATTGTGCAGACATTTGGTACACTGGAAGGAAGGGTCCGATTCGAATTTTCACAGTAACATCTGTTGGAGGATTTGGTTCACCGACCTGAAAAAAAATCAAAATCATTTAATAAAATTCAGTTTTAATAATATAATATCTGTATTTTAAGAAGGAGTAATGTATTTTTTCACGTGAAAATTTACTTACAGAATTACCGAAAGCGAAGAATACAAGTGGAAACCAGATAATGGCAATAACGAAAGCTAAGACACCTCCTCCGAGTAAATATTTAGATGTAGTCGACTTCTTTACACCGCGCGGTTGAGGGAATTCATCTTCTACGTAACGAGAGCACTGAAAACATAATTGAGCTTTAGATATCTGCAATACTGAGTAGGTAGCATATTAGCGAGCAGAATATTGTATTTTGCAGTAAATACTAAGGCCGCACAATTTAGCCGCTTAAACCGGCCAAATTAGCTAAGTTGGTCAGCGAGCTAGCTAATTAGCTTAGCCAACTTTTTTAGCTGGCTTATCCAGCTAAATTTTATAATTCTAGCACAAAAAGTTATACAGTTTAAAAAGATTGAGGTCTATTGAATTAGTAAGAAATACCTTAAGTAAGAACACGCTCGCAAAAATATCCTCCATCTTGAGCCAATCCATGAGCGTCATGGACGTATCCGTCCAGATCCAGTCCATCAGAGTTCGCAGCTCAAATAGGAAAGGCACCGCCATGAACCTAACATAAATAAAGTAGTGTCTATTTCTTACAATTTTTTTTTAATACATGTGAAAGTCAATACAGTATATATTAACAGAAACTCAATTTGTAAAATTTTTGTTGGTAACATAGGTTACTATTATTTTAACATCATTACATTCATCGTTCATCGTATCACAGAGAAATAGACTATATCAGTCGCTAGAGTATCTATCTTGGTAAAAAACATTATCAACATTAGTTCAGTTATTTCAAGACAAAACGAATCAAATAACCTTATTTTAGTTTTTATTATATTAGTATTATTGTCTCATAAGCGCAATGAGATCTTACCCTCTGAAGCAGATCATATTTAAGAATCTATATGACTTGCACAGGAAATTGCCTATGATGCGGCGTGGGTAACCGCACCGTATCTGGTAAGCAGACAGCAACAGGTAGATGCTTTTCATCATATACCATAGCGGAGGAGGAAGCAAGGTGTTGAAAGTCCTGAGGGATGTATTATAGTTTGAGGAAAACACCAAAAACAAGACAGTACAATGCCGCATTTACAA
The DNA here is from genome assembly GCA_025727935.1 of Hebomoia glaucippe. NCBI lineage: Eukaryota > Metazoa > Arthropoda > Insecta > Lepidoptera > Pieridae > Hebomoia > Hebomoia glaucippe. Next base: position 2,266,875 of record JAOSYY010000009.1, on the reverse strand, counting down.
ATTTGCCGCCAGTAGGTTGATTAATTTTGGCGCCCCGTACGAGTCTCTAAATATCAATATTGCACAATTTATTAAATCAATACAATTGAACTTATATGATGTATACCCTATCGCCTTCTTTATATTAAAGTTTCATAATTTTCATGAGCATAATTATGAACTTTTGGATCAACGAGTGAATTTTTTCTTAATTGTCTTATAAATTTCATGGTCGCTGAAGTATTTTTTATAGACGATATATTATTGTATGTACGATGAGTCAGTACATACAATAAGGCCTATATTTCATAATAGATAACTCCAGCCCCGAAACTGTAATAACAGTCAAGATTAACTTTAATTCTAAAGAAACATTATTTCATTTTATATAAACGTACTACAACTTAAATTATTTTAAAATGAAATAAAAAATACACCTCTCAGTTATAAATGGCAGCACAAAGAACATCCAAATGTGAACACCGATGATAAGTGCATACTGGAAAAGTATTTTCCCTAACATGAACTTGCGCAGGTACAGGGCACGGTCGATGATGATCAGCCCAAATTGAAGTATTAACATCACCAAAAACGGTATTGGCACCTTGTTCTCTTCGAAATAGGTTTGTACTCCACCGTCCCCTTGGTGTGTCTGAAATTTAAAGTTTTGTAAAATATCCTCAGACTAGTTATCAGGACCGGTGTCACCATGAAATATCGCAATAAAACTTTAAATACCACCTCGTGGAGTAGCTTGAGGTTTATCGATCGGATAACTGCTACAAAAGTATCGCTGATTTGTTATTATTTTCTTTAAAAAAAAAAACGTCTTAATCGCTCATGTAAAATTTATGTGTGCCAAATCTAACTACTACAAATATTCTATTTTAGCTTTTATTATATAAAACAATCACATTAACTATACTAAAATACTAATATATATTATAAGTGTGTGTGATAGTATTGAATAATTAATATTGAGGTCAGTTTAAATTTTTAAATACCTCAACTTTATAAGTAGACGAAGCTGCTGTGTTGAGCGCGTGATATATTAATTATCATATAGATAAATATAGAATACATTAATAAGTAAATAAATATAAAATAGTTCAGATTATAATGTTGACAGTGGTCGTCCAAGTGCTAAGAATTAAGTTTATAGTAGATATTCTTGATATGAAGCCTACACTTACCCCGAAAGCGGCGAATCCGAAGATGACAACAAGGAAATTGAAAAAGTCGCAGAGGAACATGTATGCGTAGACGTCTGCGGTGACACGAGCCCCAGGCGCCAACATGCGTTCGAAGAAATACTGTGTAGGCCGTAGGTAATGCTTCAACCTAATATTAATACGTAAGAACAGCTAAAACTTGTATTCTTAATTCTCTTATTATCATCCTTTATTAAGAGTATCTCATAGACAAATAATTTACCAATATTTACTTAAAGATTAAGGTTTCGCAAGCATTTATGTTGATTTTGCCAATATTATTTTTGTGTAAATTCATTGAATGAACAGCCACGCTGTTTCTACTGATTTATTAATTAAATAATAATAAAATTAATATATATTACATGCAGATTTACTTACGATAGCAACAACGCGTTAGGGTAGTGTTGGTATGTTTCTTCCAATGTAGTGTTAACTACGATGATTGGTTCTTTGTCATCATTTACTCTATAACAAAACAATTTAAGTTTTGAAAACAAAACTTGAATATGGTTTTTCTTTAAAGTAAGTTTGTTACAAGAACTACGGTTTTACCTGTACTCATCATCTGGTTCCTTAGAAGGTCCAGCCTCATTTTCTGCGCGATCTGTTATTTGCGGGAAATTTCCATCGGTGCCTATTTGTAATGAACCGTTGGCACTATTATCACTATATAACAAAAACAGGATATTTTAATAAAATGTAAAAAATTAAATTCTATTTTTCTCAAATTCTATTATACTACAAAATTTAAAGTTGCTTTTTAATACTTTATATACATTTTCATACTTACTATATATAGTTTATAATAATAAAACTACAAAATAGTTCCGGTAGATAACTACGAGTACATTGGAACTTTACTTAAATTACCAAATAAATATCCAACCTTAAAAATGATCAACAATTGATATAGAGATCAGAATATTTTATAACTAATTTAAACCCAAAGAAATCCAACTCTACACATATAAAAATAATATATTACATCTGATGTGGATCACCCATCGAAGCCCTCAACATAGCGAGTGTGAGTCTCTTCCCCGCACCTCTGTCTGTCCGTACACACATACAGTTTACTCTTACTCTTTTTCATATTAATGGGCAGATTTATAAATTTTATATTAGGTTGGTAGTTAATTTTATTCCGTCGTCTTAAAATACGCGATGATTTTCCTCAAGACTAATTTCTTTAAAGAATACGAATTAGAGGTAAAGTGATTAGAATACTTTTGTAATAAATTAAAGTCCTTGCAAAAAATATTGCAACTGTTTTCTTTATAAAATGTATGTTTATGGAAAACCTCTTAACTGCTTTGTCCGTTTTCTGCTTGTGAGATATAAATTTAATATTTATGATAAGAAATTTTACGCTGAACAGCAAGTGCAATGCGTAGGTTCAATTTTGAGTACGTATTACTGAGTAGGTACTAATCCCCAAGAATAACAGAACTCACGGGACTATTTTCTCATGTAACTTGATATATTTCTGTCCCACTTCGATGCCCCGGCCTTCAACTAGGAGCTGAGTGTCCTCAGCAGTTAGCTGGTACTCAATGTCCTCCTGTAATTCTGTATCGGATGACGACTCCTTCCAAAGGCCTAATGACTTCAACATGAACCTACAAAAATTCTCTCAAATTCAAACCTTAAATTAAAAATAGTTTAAAATTTTTCATTATTACATAAATAAATTATTAAGATAAATTTTAACGTAAAAATTTTAAAATTATGTAAATATATTTTCAGTCTTATAAGTCATACAGTCTTATAAGGGTCCATCTAACTCTGTAGCGTAGCAAACAGCTAAATTTACTGTCTCAAATATATTAAGGTTTATTCACATTACCGACGTGTAAAGATATACAATACCTATGTAAAAATATGATGAGTAGAAGAAGCAAGTCGTAGAGTGCGTAATTGAATTTCCTCTCAATACCGATAATTCGGGGCGCTGTGAAAGGCATGTTAGCGGGTATAGCCTTCTGATTCCATGGTAATATTTCGAATTGGAACATACTTTTTATCAATACAATCACCTGAAAGACATATAAATTACAAACTTCTCATATTTACTGATTTTCTAATTTTTATAAGTGTCACATTAAGTTATGTCTTACCTCGGTATAAGCAATGAGTGTGACCCAAAATGTTTTGGTCGGTCGCGGTATCGATAAAGTTCCCCAAAGGAATACCATCAATGGCAGGGGAATTGAGAGTATCGTAGCTGACTGAATCTATAGGAAAAACCAGATGAAAATAAAAAGTAATCAGAAATAAAGTATATTACAACGAATTAAATAATCTAACGTTTCTTATATTTTTGAAAGCTTTAACATAAGAATATATTTTGACGATATATTTCAATATACCTGATTAATAAACACCATGATATAACAAACAATATCAGTATGCGCCAATATGGCATACCACAACGCGTAGCAAAGATACACGATGGGTGATTTGTCTTGTTTAAACATAGAATCATCTTGCTCTTCTAATGTCGTGAGATCCTTACTGTAAAATACAATGCTTTTTAAAAAATTTAACGATTTGGTGTAAATTATAGACATAGGAGACACAAGTATGATAGAAAGAAATAAAAAAATGAGTAATATTTTCAGTGCCTAATTATTAAAAAGAAATAGAGTAATATTTAAATATATAGCAGGTGGAAGAATAAAATCGACCTATATTGCTTTATTATTTCCATATGACTATTGGTAAAGTTTACCATAGCGTATGGTAACACATAAGAAATTAGCCTTGTACAGCATTACAGACAACAGCGATTCATAATTTGACCAAATATATATTGATTATAGACAATAATTAACATGAGAATTTTACGAAACTTACCTGAATACTGAAACGAGTAGCAAAAGCTAAACGATATTTTAGAGACAATTATTAATGAGAACGAAATAAACACCGAGCAGAAAGCGACGACAAAGAACTTAACGAAGAAAGTGTACTGTATCTTAGTTTTTAAATAAACATTTAAAATCTACTATTATTTTATCCCGTCAACAATTTTAAGCTACACAAACATGGCACCCTCTAACCCTCTAGCCTTTTCGTAAAAGGATCTAAGGTAAACAAAACAATAATATCTCAGTATTATTGCTATGGTTTGTATTGAACAATTCGTTTCAATACACATTTAATATAATTAACAATCCTTTCGTATCAATATATTTTTTACTGGGATTGCGTCAAATGCTGAACTAATACATATGTCGCAATATTAAGTCTTCAAGGTGCAAAGAAATATTGCGCAATATAATTAATTTGTGGTCGCCAAAAACGTTCAAGATTATATGTGTAGTCTACATTATGCAATATTATTGAACGTATGTGGGGGTGTTAAAGATTGAACAGTACACTTCCTTAAAGCGTATCACTGAACCTTTCAGAAGTCTGTAAGCTAAATGCGCTTTCATGTTCCGACGTATCATCCTGCGACGGTGTGCTTGGCTCGGAACTCGAGGAGGACGTAGAGCTGCGCCGGGAGAGGGCAGGACTATGTTGGAAGTCCAGCCCCCGTTCCATACTCGGTGCCAGGATACGAATCTCCGGTACGCTTAATTGGCTTAATTTACGGCTGGAAATGTGCCGCTAGTTTTACCCACCACCGAATTAAACATTTCACAATTTAGGCGTTTGATATTAATATGTTATAAAAATGTTACGTAGATACAAAATATAGACGGACGCGTACATCACAATATTACATACACGTAGTAAATTTTTCAAATCATGTTTAAACTACAAATGTTCATTCGCTTTAACCATGTTTTAAGTAACACAGCGGCTTGTCTACTTAAATATATTTAAAAGAAACAATTTAACTATATAAATACGTTCTTTGAATTGAAAGTTTTAAGCTGAAACCGATACACGTTGGAAATATTATATTAAAAACATTAAATACACACCCCATATCCTCCACCGGTAAATTATCACTAGAATTTTCCAAGTCTCTACGATGCAGCATGCAAAAATAAAACACTACTTCAACTAAGTCTAAAACTACTATGCATCTAAGATCTAAAGGCATGAAAACAACTAGTTACTAAATACTACGTTAGTTGTCTACCGACAGCAGAACGATCCTGTTTTAAGTGATAAAAAGGCTATTTTTGGCAAACAATATTATGGTAATGGCTTCGTTCAACTTTGGTTTAATACTGAAATAACGATTAGTACAGTATACTCACTGATGGATTAATGCATCAGGCATAGGCTCCCAAATCATTTGGGAACCCTCTCTTATTCCAATCCCGAATCCATCCTTTTCCTAAAATGTATTGAAATATGTAATTGAAAAAAAATTAACATAATCTTACATTAACCTAAAATGGAAGTGTTTGTGTGTAATATCGAAATAATTTATTTTATGATCACATAAGAAAATATAGCTGAAACATAATTTATACCATTATATTTGTTCCGAATAACGGTCAAAAGGACTAATCCGATTTTGACGGGACTTCCAAGAGATAGATAATTTTATTTCTCCATCATGTATACAAAAAATCAACATATAATAAATTTGTAATGTGACTATGGCAATTGTATAAGTCTCAGCCGGAAAATGGGAAGCATCTTATTACCTTCAGTCGCTTCTTTTCGACGGAGAGAGTTCTTGATATGTAACGGTAGTCACGAGAATATTTCATGAGGTGTCGTGTCAGTGACACTAAGAAGCTTGACACGAACGCCCCGGCAGTGTCTAGGTACCCTCTTAGTTTGTCCATCCAAGTCTCGCTCTCTACAAATTATTGAAAAAAATTAAACCTACTAAAATACGTATCTAATATAAGATTTAGAAATTATGTGACAAATTGTATAATTGGGCGGAAATATCGGCAAAGTCACGATTATTACTTGCAAAGTGTAAAAGATGTTCAATAAGCAGTTATTGTTAACATGAGTACATAAAATAATCCATATTCACCTACAGCGTTACTTGACACATTGAAAATTTTGCATGACTATATAATATATTATTTCAGGATTGATTTATATGCAGTCAATAATAAATTTATGAAATATCATTAGTTTTGTAGTGTAAATACCTAAGTGTTTAACCGGTAAAAGAATTGAAACAAAAGCTCTAATATAAATATATCGATAGTTAGATCCGTTAATAAAAGTAAAAGTCGTGAAAAGCTGTGCGCATTTCGACTTTAGTCTATATCTTTCTAAACGCCCGAAATAAAATTTAATAGGCGATCAGCTCATTAGTGCACTCAAAACACATACATCAAAATTCAATTATAACTGATCCGTCCATGAATCTCATCAACATAATTATCTCATTTGTTTATTTCTTTATTGTAAAAATGTGTTTATAACGTCGCGATGTATTTTTTTTAATATTATTTAACATAACCTATAACAAGGATTCTCTATAATACAGGGGTTATTTACCAGGTACTGGGGCAAAATCATCCAACTGTGAGGAAGGTCCAGGTCGATCCCTCATTGACGCGTCGTCATCCCGTCCAACGTCACCGCGTGATGATAAAGGTCGCATCTAAAAACCGTTTTACTTGACATTAGTTTTTGATAAAAAACAATACCGGGAGTTTCTTCGAGTATAATTTACTTTATAGAAATTTACAGCAATAAATTATAATTGTCCGGGCAGGGGCTAGCAAAGAGTTTCAAGTGTTTAAGAGTAACTGAAGAATTTTAATTTCTCTGGAAAATCCAGTCATTATAATAAAAAACAACTACCCGTTAAAATAAATACAAACGTAAATAAGGCTGAAAAATAGCAATTAATATTATATACTTACATATATACCATAACCAAACATTTAAACGAATAAAAATGTACCATAATTTAATTATGCAATAAAAAAATGAGTACACAGAAAGCTATCAAGCATGCCGATAACACAAAAGAAAAATAAGGAATTATTCTTCTCCAAAATCTGTAAAGCGTAAAATAATTGTATTCGTTGCTCCAAATCTCTGTTACCGATTGGATCATAACCAACAGTGGAATTTACCATTTAACAATAAAAATGTTTGAAGGATTTTAATAATTTGGAAATTGGTTTTACCTCGTCGAGATAGGACACGGGGTGTGCGGGGTACGAGGTCCTTCTAATATCCCTTAGAATGGGCGCAGACGAGCGTCTCAGCGACACCGCACGACGCAAATCAGTCTTTATCGCCGTCGACAGCAGCTAACATACCAACACCCATAATGCTTTGCTCGCAATAAACCATACCCAGCTTCTCGAAAAATAGTAAGTATTAGCGCATATTTATAAACGCTTCAATTTTAAATTTCAATATATGTTTTTGATACCTTTCCTAAGAAGCTGGGTAATTTATGCTATATTGTTATTGCATACGCACGTAATGTTAGTCACCTTAAGCCAAACTGGTTCAATACCAAATTTTCTTTCTAGCAATGGCTATTATCAGCCGGATAATAAATCGAATGGGTAAGGCATTCGATTCATTTTCCGAAAATCTCAAAAAGATATCGTGCAGATATTTTGATGTTCAAACCTGTTCAGTCTACATGCAGAATATTTACTAATTTCTAAAACGAGAAAATCTAGTCGGCCGCAAAATATTGGATTATAAAATTCTTTTATGTTGGCTAAAATTATAAAGTACATGGCATTCATATAAATTTTTAAATATTGATATTGAAATTTTATAATCTACATATGTATCTACATTTTTGAGGTCGACCCGGACATTTCATCGACAGGTATATCATGGTTTTTGATTTGATGATTTAATAAATAGGAACCGTACAATCTCCCACAACCATTGCTAAAGGACGGTTTATACGACAAACAAATTTAGATGTACACAATAGTAAAATAAATAATTTTTTACCTTGCCAATGCCCATTTCTTTGGGAGCGTCTTCATCAGAACTAGATTCATCATCTTTCAAATGAATGTCGGTGTCGTCGAATTCATCAAACATGTAGTAGTCACCAGAGCGCACCGCTATATAGATAATGCTAGGTTAATATTGTTTCCAAAATCTTAATTACAAAAGAAGCCGAAGCTATTTACAGTTTTAGGACATTTTGCAATTTAATATTAAATTGTACGATTAATAATATAATATTATTTCTAAATATTTTACTTTGTAAGATATCTCAAAGATATAATTGGTAAGTCTACTGGATATAAATATGAATATATAGCTTCTATAGCCTACAAACACAATATTAATAAGAAAACAAGCGTGTGACACCAGTTAATCCGTGCAAAGAAGCATTACATGCAAAATCATCAATATCTGGCAAGCACAGGCATCCATTGGCAATTTTATATCTCCAAAGCGCACTATTTACAAATTCCCAAAAAAGAAATTGTAAATAACGTTAATCTCCCTCACGAGTGACTTGCCTAAATACCGTCACCTCTAACTTGTAAGCTGCGAACACAAGTAGTTAGTAACGCAAATACAAGGTTAGGCCATGGAAACTTCGAGACACAACGTTACCCTTCTGATGGCTTGCGGGCTGCTTGTACGCTGGCCTGTCGCGAGCTACAAACAAAGACAAAACTCAACACCACTCTCACACCTAGGAAGCTCAGCGGTATTAGCTTGGACTCTTCAAGACAACACAGTTAACTTCAGTTTTAGCCAGACGTGAACGTTGGGTTATTTACGAGAAGCGCCATCTTGAAAATTAATTTGAGATCCTCGACTGTCGTTCAGACAATTGGGTAAATGGTTAAAATGAAATATATTGCTGTTAAGGATTTTTGGGGGCCCTTCCATGGTAACACTTTGACGAGATGATTGCGCTATACCTTCGTGTCGCTTTGTGAATAACCGTTGTCTAGAGGATCCGCCATCGCTTCCTAAAGTACACAAGACCAATTAAGGAATAATAAAGACATCTATTGCTTTACATTATTTACATAAGTGATGGTGTAATTCCAGACGGTGTGGTGAATACGTCTAATTTGTAGTTACACGTATGATGAGAATTCGGTTCGGCGCGGCTCGATTGAGATATAATAGACGTTCGTTGAAGAACGCTGGGGCTAGCGACGGTGTGACGACGGCGGATAGGCGGGGGTGAAAATACTGGATAAGACTCTTCCGGACTTTGAGCTCGAGGAAGAAGCTCTGAGGAGGGAGGGGACTCGAAGGAAATACGTCTTGGTTCTAGATAGGCATCGAGGGATACTGTCATTAGCGCAGACGATGGGGACGGTGGTCCAGGTTGTGTGGGGGGAGCGGGTAGAGCTGGAAGTGGGAGAGGTGGTGGAGAAGGTGTAGGAGGCGGTGACCGCCGCGGAGAGGGTGTGAGCGGGGTATGGAAGCCCCGGGGCGAGCGAGGGCTATCGGGAGTATGGAAGCCGCGCACAGTCGCGTCCGATTCGCCGCGCTCTAACGGCACACGATCTGTCTCATCTCCTTGTGTCTCTTCGTCCTCTTCTGGTGTGTAGCATGATAATAATAATACTTATCAATTATATGGTATGCACTTTTTCAAAGCCTTTAATAAGACTAAAGAATCAGGTATGAGATAAGAATCTAAAGTACTAATCCATATCTGACGGTGATTTATTAGACTTTACTTCAATTGTATTTTGTTTTAGTCCTTCAATGATATAGTATAAAAACGAACCTGCATCATGGTGCTTCGGATCTTTAGACATCACACCCTGTATCTTTTTCTGGTTAGCCTTGATCCTTTCCATTTTCACTTTTATCTTTTCTAATATTTTAACTTCTTGTTCCTCTTGGATTTGCATTTGCTGCTGTCGCAATTCTTCTATTAACTCCGCACCTCTAATAAAACAGCATTGTTATTAATATATAATAAAAAAAGAATAAAATATTTTCAAAGACGCGTCCTTTGAATATAGATTGTTGTGAATAATGGGTGTTAACAGCGTACCTGGAAGCCAGAACTGTAGTTGCTTTACTTTCATCAATAACCCGGTAGAAGTAGTAACTATGGAACAATCTTCGTTGGAGAATAAGAAATGCAAAACACACTCCGTCCCATGCTAAGCCAATATCTTCTTGCGGAACGGAACAAGCAGACTCCTAAGAATGTTTTTATAAAATAGATTTATTAAGATCCTTCAGCTACAATAAGATAAAAAAATAGAATTGTTTAAGACATAAGTACTACTTATTTAGGGATTCATATTATTTAGTATTACAGAACGGAATGGTACGTAAATAAATAAAAAACATTGAATGTTCACATCCTTAGTTCACAGTTCGACAGTTCAATTTACTTCGTTCTTAGTTCCGTAGTTAGACAGCATCAACAACCATACATTATCAAATATTTGATACGAGATATTCAATACCTTATCGTAGTGCATTTTAAGAAATCGCGCAATGTTCCCGCCGGCGAATTTGTCGACACAGCCAATACCAAGCAGTTGCACGAGCCAACACGCGTTTTCCTGCATGACGTTACTGAACATACACCCCGGTATCTGCAGCACCGCCTTGATCACTACCACGCATACATTGTACCGCACTAACCATGACCACCTATAATGATTAAATCTTGATATATTACTCGCAGTGCTCTGTCGTTTCGCCTACTTCAATTTTATGATGACGTAAGCAGCAGTGCCCGCAATTTTAAACGCGTTTATTGTATTTATATAAGATTAAATAAAAGTAGCTTTAGTTACTAGTTCGTAGAATAGCTGGAAGAAAGTGACAGATAGACATAATCTAATAAATAAAATTCTAGTATCACAGTTTTCGTTGCCATACTCCTCCGAAACGGCTTGACCGATTTCGTGAAATTTTTTGTGCTTATCCGGTATCTATGAGAATCGGCCAACATTTATTTTTCATTCCCCTAAATGTTAGGGGTAGTCCAACCCTAATTTTTTTTTAGACAAATTTTTAATTTCTATTTTTTTATGATACAACATACAAAAATACATACAATCCTCACTTTTCACCCCTCAACAATCATCCCCTAATTTTTAATCGCAAAATATTTAGGTGGCAAAACGAAGTTTGCTGGGTCAGCTAGGTTTTCTTATAAAAATGTTATTTTAATATTACAAACATTTATTATTTATCTGTATAGATATAGAATCAGTGCATTCTACAGTGCAAAGCCTCCCTATAATTATAAAATAGAATTATAATAAAAAATACTGAATCATACCATTGTAATATTGCATCTTTGGGTCGCAAATAGAAGTCGGTTCCTTGCCATAGGAATATAAAAGAGCCAATAAGGTAGCCCATAGAAAAGAGATTTACTCGATTTGTGCCTGTCATAAACATGATGGCAAGCGTCACCCACAACATGCCGAGGAACACCATTCGCTTGATAACATCCAGCCAAGTCCTGTAAGGTTTAAATGTCTGTAAGTAAACTTTTCTTGGTAACAATATGTTTAATTATTTAAAACTATTTCTATGAGATTTTCCCCTCTTAGTGCCTATGCATTACCGAAGCTCGGCCGTCAACTTATTGAAGGGTTTCCTGCCAACACCTAAATTCTATGGGTACTTCCCAATTTGTATAAAATGTATTACTAAAACAATGAATGCTCATATTTCTCAATAGGGCATAAAGCAACCACATATGCTAATTTAACTGAACATATTTAGTACACCAAAATTCAAAAAAATAATAAATTTAGAATGTTCAGTAGCCAAGAATAACATTGTTTTAGAAATCGTATAAGAAAATAATACGAAGAAAATATATCGTTTTTAACAATTGTATTATACTCGCCCAACATAACCAAGAAAATCAGGTACAGGATTGACGAAGTTCGGCGTTTCCCAGTCTTGTCCTATATCTTCATTATTCGAGCCGCCTAGATAGTTATCGCCGTGACATTTTTCTAATCTAAACACTTTCAGTTGACGTGCAGCGAACATTAGTAAGAAGAAATCAAAGACTAATTTAACAGCATGAGGTGGCTCTGGTGTATAAGGAAGAAACAGCCAATTCCGAACGTGTTTCATTTGCTGAAATGAGTTGTAAATAGAATAAAAATATACAAGTACTTTATAAAAAAGATTATCCAAGATATAAATAAATAGATATAAATCATATGAACTTCTCAGGAAATTTGTACTTCAACGAACAAAGAATATTTACTAACCTGATCATCTCCACTCCAAGGGTATTGTATACAAAACTGCGGCATGAATCCTACTGCCAGTACGTACTGCAGTGGAACTAAGAGAGTAAGGAGTGCTGTGAATGGCGGCCATAGATTAGCAAGTTTCTTACGTCGAAGAGATACGAGTGCTAGCAGCCATCCCGAATAGATTACAGCGTACAAATCCATACGTGAACCGATCACACCCATTAAACATATCAATGTAATCTGCCAAAAAAATTCAGTCTTAATATAGTCTTAATATACTTTAAAAAAACATTACAAGGTTTCAATTTACATTTTTTATTAAAAGAAAATTGAATAAACATAACGAAAAATGTATGGATTTTGCCGTGGTATAATTTAAAAACATACCTCTACGCCGAATTTGTAGAAACCGTAGTTAAATAAGTACTTGATATAGTGTATTAAATCTTTATCAGCGTCTTTTCGTGTTATCTCCGGGAACATTAGCTTGTCATTTGTATTCGGTAGAACACCCATTTCTCTGTTATATTTAATTAAATCACATTTAATTTGTCGAGGTTTTTTTTAATATTCTTGAACTACAGTAAATATTTCTTGTAAAAGTTTGATATAATTTTTATTTTATGATAATAATTAAATTTATAATTGCTATGTTTCTTACATTTCCTATAACAGTTCGATAACAGCTTATAAATTTACCTGTGAGCTTGCTGCCTGTATGTAACCAATGAGTAGAAAGTGAACATCGCTATGAGAGCAATGTAACCCTTTAGTAGAAAAGCGAGCGACTTTTCCCGAGACGCCTTGTAAAAACCGATCCATTCTGCATTGTTGTATGTTGTTATATTTATCGTGTTGTTATCACTCTCCTATTTAATACATTTTAAATTTTACTAAATACAAAATTACATACAACATATTATTTTAATAGGAAAAAGTGACGATAACTTTTTACGAATCAAACTTGCTCCGATTTTCAAACTGATTTATATTTAAATCTCTTATAATATATTCTTTGATTTTATTAGAAGAGCACATAGCGTAAAAACGATGGAATTAATTTTTAAAAGAATAAAAATTATGATATAACAAAAATATTTACTTTTCCTATTAAATGAAATAAATTTTACATGACTTACCGAGGTACAGTTGACATCAAAGAATGAATGTTTTATATATTCAATCTGATAGACCATTTTAGCCATAAGATACACGCTTATGAGCGTCGATATAACAAGAATACAAATACGTTGTTTCTTTGAACTGAGTAAAAGGGCTGGCGCAATTATTATCATTATAGGAACGTGCATTGCGCAAACCTGGAAATAATAAAAGAGTATTTATAGATATCCATTTAGTTAAAATGCCTCATACGTAATATACATATAACAAATCTGTAAAAACCGCGTGCCTTTTCAACTAACTAACTATTATTCAATATTAATACACTACACCATTAATTTTAGATAAATATAGGAACTTCTAAGTAAATTATTTAAAAATATTATAGGCAATTGCTGAGTTGTTTTAAGCTGCATGTCGGCAACACGCTAGTACCTATTGATTATGAAGGCTAGTAGAAGGATAGTTTATACAGAGTAGGAGATATATGATATTTTAACACATTTAATAACTTACATTAAAGACGCAGAGCAACATGAGTGATATAAATAAAATCTTCACAAGATGAATGTCGAGGAATATGAAGGCTTTGTCGATCCACCACGAGAGTATTTCGCAAAGCTTATGGTATTGTGCCATGATCCACGGACGAAACTTAATAGATCCGCGCTCAGTTATCGTTGGCGCGTACGAACGGCTTCGGGATTGTTTTCTGCACACGAAACAAATTCATGACACACAGATAATAATGAAATATTTTTTTATAAATATCACTTTTTTCTATTATTAGAAGACTAAGCGAATTTGATGGAATTTGGGGATAAATTCTGTTGTATAAAAATAAATACACCGTACCTAATTTATTTTTAGTATTCGAATATTCGTAGACTAAAACCAAAAACAAGCAATTTCGATATTCCTTATGTATTTATCTTTTATATTTTAAAACAACCCGACAGCCGAAAAATGTTATTAAAAGCTTTTAGAAAAACTAAACGCTACAAAAAAAATGCTAGATTCGAATCGTATGCTGTACTCACCGCAAGATCAACGTGTCGGTCTTTGATATCTGAAGTCCTACTCTATTAAATAGTTACATCGCATTTACTCTTGTCACCTGGGTGCACCAATAGCAATGGAGTTTAGTGAACTTTTCAGAATACGTCATCTATCAAGAGTTGCTATTGGTCAACTCAAATGACAAGCGAAGACGGACTGTAACAGTTTTTAACGAATCTAACCATCTGATAACACTAAATTATTTTACCTGTGGAAAGAACGTTTAGCTGCAGTTCGAATGGAAGATGTTCCCATCGAGTTTTCAACTTCAGTGTCACTGGGCGACTGAGTCTCTCTTACTTCACGTTCCTCCTCAGAAGGCAAAGCCGGCAACTACAAAACACAATAATAAAAAAGGGACATGAAACTATAACTTCTAATCTCGCCATTTTATATTGGTGTTGAATAATTACTAGTGGTGTCCTGAGGTTATACCCACGTTGATTTTTTATAATTTTCACACTGGCAGGTTTTAAAGAAGAGATCATAAGAACTGTTTTTAACTATCCGCAGTTAATAATAAACAAAATAAAAAATAATATTCAAATCGATCAAGCCGTTTTAAATGTGTAAAAACAAGATTTGCCTGGGTATTTTATATATTAAAATTATTCAGGTGTATCAGATATGTAAATACTTACATCATCTTTCATTGTGGAAGCGCCCGCGTTACTTCTTCGACTAGACTCTGGTTGTATTACACTGTTTGTTCTAATATTAAATAAAAAAAGATTTAATACAATATACAAGCCAGTTGCAATAATTAAACAATGCCTTTATTATTTTTTTGGAGAATTTTCTAGGTTTCAAGAGCCTGTCGTCAGAGAAATAGTTTTTACTATACAGGATGTTTGGGGGATGTTCTCAAAAACGAACACGCGTCATAGTACTAATGACACCTTTGATGATGGGACGGAAACAAAATCGACCCTGACTAAACAAAAGATATATTTTTATTAGTATTATTTAGGCTCCATCTTGTAAGTTCATAGAACTAAATGGAACGATAGTTTACATTATTTTACTAAAAAAAGAACCAGCAATGAAGCAGGATAACAAAAACAGCTGGGACTAACATGATGGAGCGAAATAACGCTAATAAAACATTTTTAAAATATGATTCTTCTTTAGACAGTATCGAATTTTATTCCGTCCCTTCATCAACGTTGTCATTAGTACCATCACATGTCTTCGTTTTCGGGAGCAGACCCCAAATAACCTGTATAAAATTTAAGTTATTGACCATCATACCTTGTTCTAGGATCCGATAATGCCATGAAGTCTTTATGGAAGTAGTGGACTTGCATTATAGTAATTATAAGGAAAAGAGTGGGCGTTAGCAGTTTAACAAATAAATCTGCAGGATGATACGTGTCTAGACCAAGGTCGTGTTGCCTGAAATATATATTGTTTATTTTTAATAGAAATGTAAAACTTATCATAATATATAAAGGAATAATATTGTTAACATTTTTCTATTATTTTTGTATATTCCGATGTTTTCTATACAGAAGTTTTAATCAAAATAAATTCAGTATAAGAATTTAAGATTAAAAGTTGATATGAACGTATTTTAATGTAAATAATTTTATAACTTACAATCTCTCATTGATCATAAGATATGTTTCTATCATCTTCGAAAAATTATCAAACTGGTAAACGTAAATCAATATAAGATTAACCATCGAATATATTATCACTGTTATCCAAAATATATACATGAGTTTTCGCCACCAGTACCAACTTATCTGAAATATAACAATACATATTTGTCAGTATGTCATATAAATATTAAAAAACAATATACTTTCTTATATTGCTAAAATCTTTACAAAATTAAAATATGCACTGTTCAGAATCAGTATAAGAATACTTTAGGTAATAATATATCTATATATCGGATCTTTAAAAATAACTACCATATTCCGAATAGTCAAATAAAAAAAATAAGACTAGTAGCAGAATGTCAATTAATAAAAAAAACTACAAATGATATAATATGACTAAGGCCTTAAGGTTGATAACGCATCACTTAGATCTAATGATGTTGGAGATGTCCATGGGCGACAGGAATCGCTTACCGACAGGTAGACAGAAGTATTTTCTAATATGCCTTCCCATCATATTAGAAAATACTTCTAATCGATCATAAATATAACGAATGAATTTGCTTACTTGGAACATAAGTATGAAACCAAGAAATAGGAACATGTAGATGATACGGAATATAGTCATCCTGTCGCCTGTGATACCGATCACGAAAAGCATAATCACGACCACGTATATCCAGTACCGCGCGCACATCGCTCGCAGCCATTCGCCTAGCGCCCGCAAAAGACGGGATCGACTCTCCTCTTCACGTTCACTTTCAAGTCCTGCACGAATCAAAAATAATAAATTCTACTTTTATAACAATGTAAACGCGCAGGATTGAAATAAACGAAATTCATAAATAGCATATAAAAGTGACAAAGTTTATGTTGACGTGAATAGAAGAGAGTAAGAGTTTGTAGAGTTCATGTGCCTAAAATTGTGAGATTCTGTAACGAAACTATAATATTATACAATATAAGTAAAACTTTTCATATTTTAAATTAGTGAAAACACAAGTTTTGAAAACATTTGGTGAATTTAACAAAGTAAATAAGAATAAAACCAAGGTTAATGCCATAAGATGGAAATTCAAATTGTTATATTTTATTACCATTTGCAAGACCTGTTATGATAAAGTAAGATTGTAACTATAAATAATCTATAGATTGCATGAAGTAAGACATTTTTGTTTGAAAATGCTATTTTATCTTAAATACATCAATAACTGTTTTAATAACTTTTAGCATTATAAATTAACTCTACGGAGCCAAAATTATATACTAACGGAAAAATCAGTCCAAAAATATGAAAGTCCTTCTAAGCTCGCTAGAACCGTAAAAATAGATTAAAGTAAAACAGTAGTACCGGTTGCTGCAGTGGACACCGTAAGTTGCAGCGGCGCTGCAATGTCTGTGATGGCATGTGATTGTCTCCTCTCACGAATCTCTTGTATGCGCTGACGCAGAGTCACCCAAAACATGCACGTGAACAGTGACTTGATTAACAGCGGCACACATGGCTCGCCATCAACTCGACCTAAACCGATTTGGCGGAGATTCACCTCCTGCAATAGGAATATGCTTTAATTAATTTTCCGATGGTATATATACATATAACATAATAAATCAACAAAAGCCGCGGGCAAAAGGTTTTCATTAAATAATATTACAATATTGAACAATATATTTAGTAAACAATTATATTCATACGACTACTTATCTTCAAAGAACCATGTCATTTGTCCTAACGAATTGAAAAATGTACATACAAATCATGTCTATTAATATTAAGTCTTTGATTCAGCTGTTTTTTCCATATCCGTGATTAATGTTGTTATTTATTTATATGATAGTTGCACTGATTTCTATATTTCTATGATATTTCTATAACTGCAACAAAAATTATATATTGAATAACTGACCGTAATATTGGAAGGCAGCTCGTATTCATACAAATCCATGCCGTAGATATACTGCGCTAGAAGAAGAAGCATTGCGTATACTACAAGAACGGGACTGGTCTTGAGCATGAACGAGCGTTGATCTTGGCACAGCCAAACTATATTAGCCCACATGAGGAATACAAATGTCAACCAGGAGTGGAACATAATACTCCAAGCCATCATAGTAATCGTTGTAGCTATGTAAGATGATCTGAAATTTTTTTTAATAAGAATTTAACACACGAGTAGAAATTTCTACAGGGCATTGTAATTTCTGGAATGGAACTCTACAATACGACAGACATTTTTTGTATCTATTTAATAGGTATTTTCTGTAGAGATCACCGATTATTAAAAATCTAACATTCCTTGTTTTCTTCGTATATACATAAATAAACAACTGCTATTTTAATTAGCTATTGCGCGATGTATCTTTGAAACGGACAAATTGATAAATTGACACACACTACACGTATTGTGTATGTTAATATTAACATTCGACATAATGTGATCAGTAAGAATTAATTCTAAATATATATTTAGATTTCTATGATACCTGATGAGAACTTGGAAGAAATCAACAATGGCAGCAACTATATCGTCCAATAGTGTAGGTTCCTCAGCTTCATCCATAAGAGACTCTGAAAGAATTAAATTTGAATTTGTTAAAAGCTATAAGTACTTATAGCTAACACTTTGATTTTTTCATAAAGAAACATGACGTTCTAGCAATGTTAGCGTGGTTCCTTCCATACGGTAAATGATAATTAATCAATATTTAAAATTAAGATTAAAACTATTACTCTCTTACTAAACAAGAAAATAACAAGAGTTTCGTCTACTAAATTGTTAAAAGTTAAAACAAAGTAATGTTATTTGAATGTACCTTCGTCGGGAACTACGACGGATCCTGTGGAATCTTGATGGAGCTGTCGAGAGACTGAGCCAGAACGGACACTGGACCATCTCTTGCTCGGACTTATTGTTTTGATTAACTAAACATATAGTATAGCTGTCAATGTTTAAGACGCAAGGTATTGAGACAACGTATGAGTATATACAATAGCAAGTTTTAACCAGTGACAAACAACACGGCAAAAGGCATCGGATCAGAAATCCTTAGTGGAAGTTCAAGCCTTGACTAACATTACACTTGACAAATATGTCTACCGTCGCTTTTTGGCCATTCTTTGATTTTTTAATTTAATGTAAGGTACTATTAATCTTAATTAATAATTTACTTATTGAAAAAACAGTTGTGGAAATATACATCTTAAGATACATTTGACGAAAAATATTTATAAAACAGTTAATTTTCAATGAACTAAATTATTTTTACAAACTAATTTCAAATAAAGCTACACATATAACAATAACGTGGCCTATAGTTATACGATATAAAAAGTTAAGTAGCAACACTGAGATTATTAACAAATGACAGCTAGCACGAATATGGTCATAAAGCAATGCAAGCGCAGAAAACTTTAAAATTTTCTTGGATAATTTTCCAGAGATCCCGGATCCCGGTACACACTGTGCTTAATGACGTGATTTAAGACCAGCCCTAAATACTTTTATCATATACAAACCAATCACACAAATAACAAAAATAAATTATGAACCATGCAACATTAATACTGTTATGATTTTTTAATCGCTAATGATAAAAGTACCTCGTTAGCGGGTGGTCTAAATTAAAAGAAAAATCAATACCCACGGGAGTAGTTTCACTGGTGTCCCCGCGCAGTGCTTGGGAATTTATGTACGAATATGCAACCTACAAAAGAATGAAAAATAGGCTGCAAAAATAAAATGTACTCAAAAGAACAATACCGAAGAAACAACTGTTATTTTACAAGGTTAGTAGAAGCGGCCATGCCTTGCTTTAGTGCCAACCTTACCAAGAACAACTTCTGTGTAAACTATAAGTGCTAAAATGACACTACATAATGTGAAGGAATAACTACTCTATAATCCAACAGTTAAACTAAATTATACTGCTTTAACTAATCTTATTACTACGACAATCACTTAAATCTGCAAATGTCATTGTTAAATTATGCATTCCATACTTCTACAGATCTATCAAAGGTAACTCTCAGTTCCTCCGGATTAAATTATATCTGCAGACTGAAGTGATTCTGCTTCTACATACAATATATCTATATACATATTCATGAGTGCAAACTGTACTCATTATGTGCATAATAATCCAATAGCTTCAAAATGTGATGTGCATATCCTGGGGCGGGCTTACTCGGACTCTATTTGTAGCACTTTTCCACTTGTCTTTAGGCGTGTATCGGCTGGCGCGGTGGAAGGACACGCCTCGCAACAACGATCCATTCACTTTCCCCGCTTCTACACCAGTTAAAGCACTCTTTTTCTTCGCCTACACCGCCCCATTAGCATTCATTATTATTGATAGTGAACAGTCCTACTACAATTGCATAATGTTATGAGTTACAGCTTTAAATGCATGGCAATTACAGCACCTAAGCCCGTAATTAACCGTGTAATCGAACTACAGAGCGAAACTTGCCAAATCTACGGCGCAAGTGTTAACTGCCACGTCCTTTCCAAGTACACTATGAAAGCGCAGAACTATTAGTCTGTTAACGGAGATTAAAATTCATTCGTATCAAAATGCAAAGTAAACTCTCGATTATATATTACATACCTTGGGTTTAAAGAGTTCTCTCGACTCCAAAGCGAGAAAGAAGTAAGAAAACAAAATGACTAGAGGACTCGCCAAGGTAGCCCACTTGTGGTCTTCCGTTACTTCATATATGAAGCTTGTGGAAGAATTCGTACTGTTTATTACTACTAACTTCGTGAGGCCAAAATATCTGAAAACAAACCCTCTTTTATCTCCCATACTTAAATAAAAGTAACTTAACTAAATTTTAGATTTTTCTAAAGATTGGACAAAACAAATTTGTCATATTTGTATAAAAAAGTTCCATTTACTCACCTCGCCATATCCATATCAGGTGGATATATTTCAATAAGCCATGAGCATTGATAGACAAGCAGTACTGCTATATGCACAGCCATAATTGCCATGATGCAGCGGCTGATGACAGCGAAGCCCCGCTCTAGTGGCCGCCCCAGTGCCCAAGCGGTAGCCGCTCCCATAAATACCAAGAAATAAAGACCTGACGTGATACTGGGTCGCATTATACCGGAGAACATAATAAGGAATAATGCTGCATATTTTCCTGGAAAAAACAATTAAAGTGATGATACCACATCATTGTATTATAATTGTATATGTATATATAGTATGAAATCAGAATTTAAGAGTTTCAAATAGTTTACATCGATTCTGACTTTTACCTGCACTTGTAAGAAGAGGATATTGCCGATGTTTTGAGTTTTTTCTCTCTACCTCCTCCGAAGAGGAGCCAATAAGGAGTTTACGTGCCATCAGATAAACAGCCAATGATACCCCCGTCATCACCAACTGGAAATAGTAATCTATCATGGAAACACCCCCTTTTACATTAACATCACATCATGATGTAACAATTCTATGAGAAACCTAAGCAAACACCGTAAAAAGTATTGGCAGTCTTACCTCAGGCGCTAAATAATGGACGGCCATTAACGGTTCTATACCAGAGTAAGATACAAGACCGAGGTTCAACCCTATATCTTGAATAATTGGGTAGTCCTCCAGAATAGAGCCATAGGTCCCAAAGGACGCTAATGCACTGTGCCATGCTGCATGAGTAAGAAGAAGCAGAATTGACACGATGATATTCAAAAGAAGATACTTTCCCTGCCATCCTGAAAAAATAAATTTATTGTGACGTGATTACCCTGAGAAAAATATATGGTCGGTGATGAGTAAAAACTATACTATTCATTAACCTTAAGTTAATATAACTTAAAATAAAGAATAGTCTTCTAGTACATTACTTATAATTTATTTTATAAGCATATTCAACAATCGAGAAATTAGCATAGCATGAATCGAATCTCGTGTTATACTAAGTCGATGACAAAAAAGGACTGGTATAGTAATTATTTTTGAATGATACTTCCAAGGATTCGTTTACTGAGTATCTAAATTTAAATATACCATTAACAATTAAGTATATAGACATAATAAAACATAGGACGTAAAATTTATTTCTATACACACCCACGAAAGCTTATGTAACCTATAAAGCTAATTTAGTGACGGTTGCTTTACAATCGTGAATGAGAATACGAAAAATCACACTGTTTATCACAGGCGAATGTTATTTCCAGTAATAAATTATATAATACTTATTTGATTATTATAGTCAATACTTTAGCTGACGCCCGCGGCTTCATCTGTATGAACTTATATTATTTTTTTACACTGAAATCTAAACGGGTCTAAAAAATCTAAACATTTCTATGTAATTATTATTTTATATAAAAACTTGCCTTTAAATGTTTTTGAATCCGGTACTTGTGGAAATGGTGCTATTAAGTAAAGTAGAAGATATATGAGGGATAAGCCGAACGGTCGAAGTGCTATACCTAGAAACAAATAATAGTCATGAATAGGTGTTAAAGCAATCTTATCAATGCAATCACGATAAGTCTGCTATCTCGTTTGTACGATGCATCGCCAAACTTGAAAATACAATGTTTATGGTAAATTGTGGTATAATAATAAATATGTAATTAAATATATACTTAATTAATACATCCAATTCGATTTGCATTAGTCTTTCCTCGAGTTTAATTTCAAATTGTGAATTCATTTATTTGCATACAGTAGAGTTAATTCAATTTTTTTCTCAGCATGTTCACCGATAGTAGAATTATAATAGGGTCTTACATCAGACCCCAAATCTAGGCGTGTTATTCACTGCCTATAAAAAATTTCGTTATGACCTTGAGGCCTGTACAACTTTATTACTCACGCTATTCAAACCACGTTGTCTCCTGTGTTTGTAAGCCTGGCCAATAACACATTTATGTAATGACAGTTGTTCTTATTATTGTAACATTTATAATAGACTATAGAAATATATTGACATTCTTATAGCTCTAAATTAAATGTTTATTCTCTCGTCCTTAATACGAAACTCATTTTGCTTGTTGTTGCGGTATATTAAATGCCACGCTAACATTTCAACGTGGAAAGCGTATAGGTATCGTGTTTTATACTTCGACCCATTTTTCCACTATCTGGAACCGACCTGCCTTTTATTGCTATTCCCTTTCAGTACTAAATTAACTGACCTGCTATTTTCAATGCTCTTTGATGTTATTATGCACCTAACGTTTATACGGTCCATAAAAAATTGTATACAAAATAAGGATACTAAGTTTTCAATCATCTATATTTTTAATGCTAGTTTTGTTGATGCTGTGACTTGTGCCCCGTTATAATATAGATTTTAAAAATGGACTAGCCATTATTTGAATTGTATATTTTTTATAAATTTGTTTACCGAATTTTCTCTAATAAAGTTGTGTTGCGATTTTTTATATCCCATGATTCAACAAATTATACCTATACAAATCTTAGAAGATGGCGTTAAATTGATGACGTAATCTAAATTTTCAAACAATGGTTTAAAGTTCCATTTATTGACCACAAAATAACAATTGTTGAAGATTAGATGTAATAAAAAAAAGTTGATTAGCTCCTATGCATTCTACCCGTTACATAAAATTATTTATTCGGTACCAATAATTAGCCTATCACAATTATTAACTCATGTTAATGTTATGTCGATCTAGAAAATACATCACATTATAATTTTTAAAAACCAGTATATTGAAGTATCTAGGCAAGAAGTTGGGCGAATACCAGAACATTAAAAATACATTCGGCATTTGAAATACACCGCATCGTATATATTCGTTTCCGATGAGCTAACAGAATATAAAAATTAGAGTTCAGTGTGCACTGAGTCAGATTAACAAAGAAAATTAGGCCAAGTTTGCAATGTTTCCACAAATAGAAAATTATAAAGATAATATGAGATGCATATCTATTACTTACAGTGCTATTGTAAATAATAAATAAAATCTGGTATTTAACGTTTATAATCTGCCACTTTTACATGAAAAATCGTACTGATAGTAGATAAATCTGGTCGACTTATGTTATAAAATATTTCTAAATACTTGTTACGTGAGGCGAAAAATTTATAAACTAATACTTGCTTCCGAAAACGAAGACGGTGATAGTACTAATGATACCTTTGATGAGAGGTCGGTAAACAAATTGATTCTGACTAAAAAAAACATATTTTGAACACTTTTTATTAGCATTATTTATGCTCCATCTTGTAAGTACAGCTAAATAAAAGGATATTTTCATAAAAAATACATTACTTTACTAAAAAAAGAACTAGCAATCAAGCATTATAACAAAAATAGCTGGACTAACATGATGGAGCGAAATAACGTTTTAAAAATGTGATTTTTTTAGTCAGGGAAAATTTTTTTCCGTCCCTTCATCAAAGGTGTTATTAGTACTCTCACCCGTCTTCGTTTTCAGGAGCAGTCCCCAAGAACCCTGTATATTAATATTACGAAAAATGGTGGTAAGAAAATATAATATGGAATTATTCTTAGAATAATCAGATATACTTATAGTAGGTTAGGGCAATAGTGGAATAATAATCGAATCATTAAAACACAACATTACCTATTTAATACGCTATAGGATGGATATATAAAAATTTAATAGGTACTTTGGTTGAAAATCTAAACTAAAACTAATTTATAACGTACAATTTATTATGTAAAGTTCAAACCCAACTGCTACAAATAAATCCTACAGATACAAGAAATTATCCCACTAAAGTGTTAATGTTCTCGTGAAGATAACAAACAGTTTACGAATTACGGCGTTTTACTACAATATTTTACATGAGGTTTTCATAATCCAACTCTGTATCTTACATAATGTAAGTGGAATGTATTCTGACGAAAAATTGAAAACAGCTAAAATCTTACTTCCCGTTTAATTCTTCTACAGTACGTAAATGATGTGTGAATGACAAAGAACAGTGATAGCGAAATGTTACTTGTAAGTACTTCAATGAAAAGTAATAGTAATATGAAAACAAATTCTCTTGTAAAAATTACGCAAGAAGTGAATTGCAGAGTTAATTTTACCGTAATTGAGACGGTGACGTAATTCAATACCGAGCTCAGGACTAAAATAGCAAACAATAACTTAAAAATATGATTTACAATGTAATAGTTGCCTGATCTCATTAAATTGGGTTATACTGGTACTAATTAATATGATTGTTCAACAAGAACGAGTTCGACAGTGTGATGAGATCATAATGTCAGTTAACCAGTTGAACTACGATATGGCCTTGTGAATCAGACGTGATAAGGCAAGCCGACCAAATACGATTCCAAAACGTAATGCATAACCATATTTACACGTAGTACTTGGGATATTGCAGTTTTTCCAACAAATATACAAATGCACAAACATCGTAAGGTTTATCGCAATATATTTTATAAATAATTGTACAACGTTAACGTACATACCTTAGTAAGATAATGTAATTTCGTACACCATAGAAAAAATGCTCTTAGCGAATGTTATAACCGTGTTTTAAGTATGACAAATAGTTTATGATAGAAATATCATCTTTATAGAATTTCTTATAACCTTTTATTTTTGTTTGATTGCGCTGTATATAATGTTAATCTTTAAATACAGAAGCATTTATGCTACAAATAGAATTGAGAAGTTATAAAGGATTTCTCAAATTCTGCTTTAAGAACTCGAGATTCAAATAAGTAATTTCCATTTGATTTATCAACTAAATATTTATTTCCAATTAACTTAATGTCCAGGAGAGGTATGATAAATGTACTTCTATTAAAAAAGGTACTATTTTTTTATAATTCAAACAATAATAAGATTAAAAAAAATATGAATCGTATTTGTGAAAAAGGCTACAAACCTATCTGTTTTAATACTTCCTTGTAACAGTTTTACTAACTCATTCTCTACCAAAGACATCTCGCACATGTTCTAGGCAAAGCAGTATAGTAAACAAATAAATGATATGTAAACATTAACATATAATTAATTCATATAACTCTGCCCTCAGTTTTTGTTGTGTCCCGTATGGCTTACGTGGTTTTTATGGCGTCATAAGGCGCTAATTCATTCCAGGGCGTTCTGTGTTTATATATAATAAGTAATATATAATAAGAAGCACGTAGAACAGGTAGTGATAACATTTAATGATTCGTTTATGTCATTATAGTGAACTATTATAAGGATTAGGGAAAGTAGATAATGAACGTCAGTTACTGGAACAATCTAGGCTCGCGTGACAGTTGACACTGTGGTATTCATTACTTTGAAAGGTTCAGTATTATTTAATTAATTTCAACTAAGTCCCAGAGCAGTTGACGTGTTTACCACATGCTTTTACTTAATCGTATATCATATTATCAGCATAACAGATAAAAGGCATTATTGTATAGGCGCTGCAACGAGAAGTTGTTTAACGCTCTTGTTGATAAATACACGATGAAGCATTTCGCAGAGAAAATGCAACTTCGATTCCCGCCGGATTGGAGACATTTATATAAAAAGACTATAAGCTAGCTTTTATAGTTTAGTGCAAGCGATTTATACCATTTTTCAAATTAAAATCATTTTGATTTACTTTCCATCTGTCTGTTATTGCGAAATCTCAAAAACAATATAGCGTAAGAAATTGAGTTTTTGTAAACATGCACCTCGATGTATATGATTATTACTGGGAGACTGACTTTCAGAGTTATTGTTTACTAGTTATTATAGTATTAGTGCTTCCATTATTTTTGGTAATCATATATGAGAAATTTCTAATAACATTACATAATGGAAAGGTGTAAATTTATCTCGCACTCGAGCCACGTTTGTATTTTAAGTTTTCCTTAAGTTTCTTCTTTCGAAATTGTAGAATTTTCGAATTTTACAGATTGTAAAGGAACACGCGCTACTGAATAGGGTAGGTCATCATTTGTGATAATTAATATCGATATCTGTTATAAACAATGTTCTATATTATATTTTATATTATCTATACAAATATCAGTGTGACTGTATAATCGTTATTTATCTATCGCGCTGTATCACACACACACACACACACACACATATATACACTTATAAACTTTGTAATAAACTAACGGCGGAATATATTATTACTTCATCCAGTAAAATGCGTCAATTTATCGAACCAACAGATTTGAGATTTTTATTTATTTTATGATAATAACAACCTTTTTTTTTAACACCTTTTAATAATTAAGTAATAATTACCGAGTTAAGGCAATGTAAAATAAAAGAGTGTTTAGTAACAACGAACGGCTTAATTTCACTAAAAATTCAAGTAACAAATGGGTTTGAAAATTAAATAAACAACTTGAAAGCGACGAAGGTTAAATAAAATGAACCTTGATGTCAAAAGTCAAATCTGTAATAATTGTTTGACAAATTGATTGATGTCTATCCTGTATAGAAAATTTCATACAGGCTGAACACAGACAGTTATAATCTAATACAATAAGTGTTCTACGTAACTAATTCTAAATTAATATACCAAAGGAAACGTTTTTACATTTCTTGAATTTGAAAAATGAAAAGAAACCACGAAGAGTTCACTTTACTATAAAGAAAAAGCAGACAGGCGTGGTCCATTAGTTAAGTAAACGAAGTTCGTACTTCGTTCCACTACGAAATACAATAATATTCATACATAAACTTGTTTGACGTAATGATAGAATTCAACATGCAACTAGCTGGATATTGGCGATATTAGACAATAAAGCCAGATTTAGATGTAAAATTGTAAATTATTTTTGTGTTATGTCATCGGATGTAAACGTGCATACTCTACTTGTTTTTTTTTATATTATAAATGATGTTAACTAAACAAATATTGTAGGATGCAATGCTTGTGACACTACTACAGACGCTAATTATAAAATACTTTTCTCGCTGTTTAGTTTGAACAACTAAATGGTATCTTTATTAGTTTGATGAACAAAAATATGTCAATCCTTTATGCGAACTATAGTGATAAGCATTATAGTATAAAATATATAAACAGTAGTTGCCAGGACGCACCCAAACTGTCGCGCCTAGAGGATACGTTATTCCTTTCCCGCAATGCGACATAATTTTCTTACGTTATTGAATTACTCCACTATCAGATCTTTTTCGTTATAATTTATAAACTATTATAATCAAGTAATACTCTTCGTATTATTACCAAGTTTACAGCACAGGACAACTTATCAAAAGTTCAAGTATTGTCTTTCCCGTTAAATAATCCAAGGGATTTTTGAATATTTAAGAATTCATGTATACCGTGTCAGTAGACCAACGAATGAGTTCATATTATATGGTATGTGAAGTAGGTAGGTGGCCTATACATCATTTAAATGTTTTTAAGCGTTTGTCAAATTATTCCTCGTAAAACGATAAATATATCGATTACGTAAACTATATTTCGGGAGTTTAAATCTCACAATATAGCTATAAACACATGTGACGAAACAATGTTGTCATAGCAACGAAAGACACACACCCGAAATCATGTGACTAAGCTTTAATTCATAATTAAAAATGGTTTAAATTAAAAGAAAGTATTTCATATGTGAATATGTGGGTACTTGACTTTAACAACTTGCACATTCAATTTTAATATACTCAAACAAACAATATGCTCAATTTTAATATAATAATGTATATCAATCAGAAACAACACAGGTAAATACAGCTTATAAAGTAATTTTTAAAGTAGGTAGATAACAGATGTATTTCTACATATGCATGTCAAGCATTTTTTAAGCTAGCAAAATATTACTTAACGCCATCAAATAAATTATAATGTTTGTTTATTTTAAACGACTTTCGTTATCTTCGTACCTAGAGATAATAATATCATGATTGATGTTATTATGTGTTTACTACAATTTTAAGTTTAACCAATTATTCTCAAGAAATCTTATATATTTCATTGGCTTCTTTATTATTTACTCTTGTAAATTGATTACTTCTTTATTCACATATGTAATTAATTTAGCAAAAAGGATATCTGCAAATTGTCTATAAAATTCTTAACAATTTATCGAAAGCTTATATTATTAGTCTCATATGATAGTCTTATTACAATACAATTTACAAATAAAGTAGCTTACTTAAGAGCAGTGCAGCTGGCAGCAGAATACGCACTAGTAGTAAGGTGAGATAATATTTATGCATGGTGATATGTAAATCTGAAAATAAATTAGACTAATGTATCTTTTCACCATAATTAAAGATAAGGATGAATTTATCTTCTCCTTACTAAATTAAATAATATTACTAAAGATTATTAAATATAGTTGTGATAAAATTAATACTAATAATGATCAATATCAAAATCAAAGCAAGACCAAGAGCTGAGTATATATATATATATAATGATTAGCTAATACTTTTAAGTATTTTGCCGTTCACATTGGCAATGGTTAAATAATTATTATAGTTAAAATTAGTGGACATAAAAAAACATAGAATTTTTATTTATAACCATATTACAGACTGTTTACGGAATGTGTTCATAAGCTATAAAATTACCTTAATTTTTATGAAAAAGAAAAACAAAACTCAAATAATTAAATATTCTACTAATTTTGAAAAAATTGTGTTGCTATACCTTCTAATAACTAAAGTA
The DNA here is from genome assembly GCA_025727935.1 of Hebomoia glaucippe. Lineage (NCBI taxonomy): Eukaryota > Metazoa > Arthropoda > Insecta > Lepidoptera > Pieridae > Hebomoia > Hebomoia glaucippe. Next base: position 2,237,174 of record JAOSYY010000009.1, on the reverse strand, counting down.
AAACCACAATACACTTTTCATTCACTTTACACTTTGATCTTATAATCATTATAAAGCAGTTTTTTTATTTGCTACTTGTATACATTGTAGTAACATAATATTAAAGCGAGAAACCAAAACAACAATCCTCAGACACCGTCTTTGTCGAATTGTAATTTGTTGACTTTAAAATTTAGATAGCTCAATTTTTGACATTGACACTAGAACAGTTTGACTTGAAACATAAGCGTTCCGACAAAGACATCACAACACAATTTTGACATTAATAAAGATAATTATATTTTTTACAGGTTCTTACTAGTGTTGTTCTAGGGGTGAGCCGTAATAAAATGTCGTTTTATTATTAATTAAATTGGATACAGTAAGATATATTTCACACACAATAACAAAATTTTATTTTATAATATATATACTAATATTTTAATAAAATCACTAAAATCCAGCAATTCATTAACTGTCAGTCAATCGTAAGCGACCTAATTCACGACAGCTACACTAGTTACTTGACACTTCACTAAATTTATTTTTATTGCGAATTAATGGCGTAGCCAGGTGGGTTTTCTTGTTTATTTCTTATTTCATAGAGTTCTCTTAGTTTTCAATTGTTTTGTCTATATTTATAACATTGAGTAGAATATCCTATCTTTCAAACAATCAAAATTTGTTCAACTATCCTTTTATAATAAAAGAAAAACCAATTTTACGAGTAATGCACACGTATTGGATTTGTACAGAGTTTATTCGCTAGGATTATTGTCATCACTTTCACTTTTTTACGCTTTTTGCACGATATTATTCGTTTGAATCTGTGTAGATTGCAACAAAATTGAGTCTCCATGGATGAGTGAGTTGCCCATTTTTACTTTAGCTAGGTTCCTGTTCATTGTTTAATTAGCTATGAATAAATTATGACAAGATTACAAGGCTCCTTCAATAAATATTAGTCAATTAATAAGTAGCACATCGCCGTTTTTATTTTTTTCCTTATCATCAGAATATAATTATGCTTATTGTATTTTCAAGTAGCACCATGTCGACTCTTACGAAAATGACCCGCACAGTCAAAAAACTTGAAGTACCTAGACCCTTGAAATCGACGACTAGTTCTGCACACAACCGAAACTCAGTAGTAGATGTTAAAATAAATTCAGGTAAGAATACTATTAGATTATATTCTCATAAGATGAAAAATAGGCCAATGTTGTTAAGAAAATTCTAACTATGTAATTTCTATTACAGTTGATGACTTAATAGTGCTGACGGAGGGTGTAGCCTTCCAAATGATGCAGGGGCAATTTGATAGGGGTCTTCAAAGTAATATTTCAACAATGTACTCAAACCTAAAACTTTATGGAGCTCAACTTGAAGGCGTTTATAAGGAGTTCTTGGACAGGTTAACAAATTTTTAAATAAAATGTTAGTTATTTAGTTATAAAGAAGTTTAAAATAACATTCATTGTTATAGGTATTTTGTTCTTTTCCGTAATGGATCCCAGGATGAGCGTCTAGATAAGAAGAGCCGGCTTCATTTGCTTGAGTTAATTGAGTTACGAGCAAAGCATTGGCAGGGCTCTGATTATATGAGTCAGTACTATAGACACCGTGGCACCCATGCTGAGGTAGCAGCTTTTTGTTTTTTATAAACATTGTATGTGTTTGATAACATTTAATTACATTAGTATTACTTCCTTTCACATCAGCCACTTTTGGTGCCAACAATGGAAGGTGCAGGCTCAGGTGGCTCAGTGTCTCCAACGCTGGCTGCGCCTGCCGAGCCACCTGCACTTCTAGCTCCTGGCGAAGTGATTAAGCCCTCTGGCAAGTTCCCTAAGCCAACAAAAATCCCTGGCAAAAATTACTCTAAGGATGAGGTTGTTATTAGGAATGCTGATTCTGGAAAAGGTAATTACTTGTTATGAATTGTATCAATTTATACAATTACTTTTGTAATTGAGGTCCACTCCGTATGTATGTTGTCTTTTCAAGCATGGTAAAGATTAACGAAATTGTAATTTTTTTATGATCAACTCGCCTCAGTGAAAAGAGATCTGCAATCAAAATTAGTAAAAAATCTAAGAATAAGTAAAGGTCTAAAAATAATTTAACAGGACCTTATATCAAATTTTTGCATGGTTTCAATTAAATATATGCCATGTGCATGTTTATATTATTTATTATTAACAATTTTCTTTTTTACTCATACAACTTTTGAAACAAAATGTGAAAATTGCATGTGTTTCTGAAGGTTTAGTGGTGATTTATTTATTTTAAATGGATCTATTGTATTGCAATCATATTTTTTTAACAATTTAAGGTAATATTATGTAGTGGACTGTTAGATAGTAATGTCTCAGTTATGTCTGAAGTAATGTTTTGGGTTTCCAGTGATGGGTATCAAGGGCAGGAGGGTGCACATGATCGAGGAGCTAAGTGATACGATTATATCATTTCAGAGAGGTATGACTGCACGGTGGAAGGTGCCTGGTGGATGCTTAGCATGGTGTGCTGGAACTATGCCTTCTTTACCTTTAGTATAGGAATTTTTAGCACATTAACTGATTATTTTGTGATTTGCATATGTCACAGATTGGTTCGTCCCTAGCTTTATGTGGCATAATGTGGATTAAAAATATAATCATTGTGTTTAAAAAAACCATACAAGGGTCATTAAACTTATGCTTATGATACTAATATACTACAATTCAACAGTGGGATTGCTTCCATTGAGGATACAACTATATTTTTTGTTATATTTTAACTGCATTTGTAATATCTGTTATAACAGATATTACAAATGCAGTTTTATAAACAAGCCCACGAAATTAAATCATATTACATAAATTTTTTAAGTATGTTTTATTATATGGTAATAATGAATTAACTTTCATACAATTGTCCCACGCATCATGTAATCATATCTAGCTTTAGGCTTTCAAATGATAACCAAACTAACCATAACAATTCAGTTACAAAGTATTTTACAATTTTTGTATTTTTTTTTATATTTTCAGTAAGTCCTGGCGCTAAAGAACGTTTGGTACAAATAACTGGCCCTAACGAGGAGAATGTTAAGTACGTATTCTATGTGCATGTACATATATGAATTGAAATAACTAGGAATATCTCTCACAGATTACAATTCTTTTTACATGTGTTCAATGATAAAGCTAAACTATGTGTACAACGTGGTGGATGTGTTTCAAAATAAACAAGACAAAATGCTCTGACATACTTTATGTTATAGTGATAATGAT
>JAOSYY010000009.1:2219693-2233820 GCA_025727935.1 Hebomoia glaucippe | reverse complement strand
TGTACAACGTGGTGGATGTGTTTCAAAATAAACAAGACAAAATGCTCTGACATACTTTATGTTATAGTGATAATGATAGATATAATGATTTTATCGTCGCGTCATGATACTGCGCTTCTGTGGCCAATGAACTGGAATGCGTTGACTCATGAATACTTATGAGCCTTTATAAGGATACGGCGATTTCACGGCGTCTGTTGTAAATTGCAATCGAATTAAAAGTTCGTATTCGTGAACCATTCCAATTTTGATATAACATGATTTTAGTGCCTGTTTAAGCCCTGAATATAATTTAATTTCTGTACTATGTCGAGAGCTTCTATAAAATTAAAAATAGACCTATTTAAGTCTTAATTATTGGTGTCAGTCACGCCAAGCACCTGATCGGCGATACGATTAGACGCAATGCGTCACCTGTGCGATTGGAGGGCGTGCTGGAGGGAACATTGGGTGCTTCACGCGCCTCGCTCGACTCCAACGGTTCGGATGAGGTGTTGCGTCTGAGGGAGGTAACGTCATTCGCATATCACTATTGAGCCTAGTTTAAATCAAATTTACAGCGGTTTCACTTTTGATAATGTATGTATACGGGTAAATTTTCTTTAACATCTCTACTTAAAACATATGTGATTTGAAAGTTACCTGATTTGCGTCTAGCAATAAGTTTAATTCGAACGTAATCTGAGTTGAATAATGTTTGATGTTAGTATTTTATGACTAAAATGTTTAAATTGACAACGATTAACTATTTGTATGCAAGAGAAAATTAGCGACTGTTATTTTTATAATGTTTGTTTTCCAAAGAACTTTCCTATAACCTCAAGGAATATTAAAAACATACCAAAATTGATGCAACCGTTCTTGAGTTTCGCGCTCAGTAACGTATTAAGCTTTTCATTTTTGTAGATATGTGAAATAAGTGTTGCGTAATGACTTTGTTAATTTATACAAATAGCTTGGCATAAATACAAAATATTAGTAAACAATATACATGAGCGTAAACAATTGAAGATCATGCTAATAACGTGAGTTGCTGAACATGGCTACCTAATAATAAATTTTATTTTATTTTTGTATTTTGCTTTTATATCTATTTTATAAAAAAAACCTAGTAGAGAAAAATAAATATATGAGAGGTAAAAAAATTTGATTTAACCCGGTCAGAATTAGATCCGCTATGATTTACAGAAGAAGGATATTTACTATTTTCAATATGATTAACAATACGTATTATTACTATTACAGAAATCTCCGCATAACAACCGGGCCCTGCTTCATAGCTTTTCCACGAATGATGCCGCTCTGGGCGAATATAAGTACACTGTGACTTTTGGCCAACATTCCATTAAGATCACTGGTGATAATTTGGAAGTTGTTAAGGTAAAACTTAATAATATTTTGCTGCCTTTAACTTAATAACTTACTCTTTCCAGACATAGTATTTCAATTATAACAGTTTCATTAATATTTACGTATTAAATAATGTTTTATTGTATATGTAGTAAGTTTTAATTTATTTTTGATAAGGAAGTTGAAAACGCGTATAAAAGTCCAAGTTTTGCTGTCATGAGAGTCTTGTTAAAGTAAAAGTATCCGATATTAGCATCGCGAATTATATTCAAAGGTTTTAGGATAATCATAAATTCAAAAGAAAAAAATACTTCGTTTCTCATGGTGTATAAGTTACTTAAAGTATAATTAGAGGTTTGGTAAAATGATATTGTCCAAATGTGGCCAAATTTGGAATACATATTCTTTATCTTTTTATGTTAAATATTTATAGACGGCAAAGCTTGTCCTGGACGAGTATTTCGAGAGCGCTGGCGCTCTAGAGGCCATGGGCGCGGGATCAGGCGACTTCTTCACGCTCTCGCAGCGACCAAACGCCGCTTTGCTTCTGCAAGACGACGTTGCTCTGAACGGCAATGACGACGACGATGTGTTTGCCCCTTCTGCCCAAGATAACCAGCCTGGTAAGTGTAGGCGTTAAGTCCCAAGCATTTTCATTTAATACTCGTAGGAACCAAAATGATTGCTGAAATGCGTCTTGGTTGTAAATTACATACACCCTTATGCCAGAAGACTAGCAAATGCGGTGGCGGCCTTTAAAAGCTTATTAAACCTCGTTAAATAGATGACAATACAACGGAAATAGTATTCTTTTATGCGGCTTTCTTATTGAAGTCAATAAAAGAGTATAGCGTTTATAATCGAACACAATATTCTTGAGATGAGTTCTAAATAATTTTTGCTAACTATTGGTATTTTAAAACTTGCCCGTATAAGCGTCTCGATTTTTAATGTTTGCGGAATATATCTAGAACTCGATTAATATTTTTACATTCGGAAAAATAAACAAAAAATAATATAGTCAAAATAACATACGTCTGGTTTTATTGCATGTAAGTCTGAGTAAGAGTGGAAATTTTTCATAAATAAGAATTCAAACTTTACTAACCCAGTAAGTAGCAGCATGCATAATATTTATTTACAGTGAGAAAGTGTTTTTTTCCAGCCTTTATGAAATATTTTTAAATTGAGTTTTTATAACTATCGACTGACTGAAGCATGTAGGGTATCTTATAAGTCATATGTAATAAGCCCATTAATTATATACAAGGTAGTATAGTCGTCATATTATTTATTGAGGTTATTTATATTACATTTATATTTAAAACATGGTACCGTGGGTGGCGGGCAGCGTGATCTAAATTGCATAATCATTGACCATCATTAATTTGTACCACGCGCCGCCATCCTATTTTTACTCTGAAGTTGGATTGTCCTTCAACAAAATATAGACGAAACTAGGAGATATAAAGTAGTAAATCATTCCTTGACTGAAAGAATAAGAAAAAACGCAAACATCATGCCAAAAAGTTACTTGGGAAGAGGCTAAATGGTTTCATATCGACAAATATTGATAAATATCATACTATATTCCCGTGGTATGTCGTGTGCCTTGCGTTTCGAATCACTGGGGGTATAGGAATACAGGTGTGTTGGGTTGTACAGGCGAGGGCGAGGCGATGCCGCGCCGTCCACGATTTTCCCGGGCGACATCTACAGACAAGAATCAAGGTATGTCATGTAAACAGAAATACCCCCTATACACACAGGCATATATTTCTCCTCAAACAAGTGCGACATGAAGAAATTCGATGCGGTTACTGATAATATAATAAATAAGCTCTTGTTTGATTTTTTCATCTGTAACTATGGAGCATTAAATAATTTAACGTTGTTCATATTCACAAGTTTTGTGTAACATAATTTTAGATTTATTTACTTACGATTAGATTGTTAAACTAGTACAATATTCGTTTGTCGTATCGTTGTTTCAAAGTATATAGGAATACAATGGCATGCATTAACTTAAACACTAACATTACTCCATATAAGTAAAATTATATTGCATAGCACAGCGATATATTAGCATGATATTTTGTTGTAGAATGCAGAAGTCAGTCAAAATAATATTCTTGCAACTTGAATGGCCTTATCTTGACTAACCGACCGAAACAAATTAATGATAATCTGTCTTTATTTTTCTTATTTTAACGGCAACAAGTGTCTAAGTCTATATTATACAGTGTATGTTATGAATAAAAATAGTTTCGAGTAAATACTTTCCACTGAATGTTTGTTAATAAAAATATGAAAGCTACTAGTTTACACGGAGCGTAGAGTTCATTGGAATTGATACTTGTGAACAAGTAATTGATGATTGCCAGTACAAAGTAATGGCGTGGAGCCGCCTATAGGTATCATTTCGATAAAAGGTCTCCGCCCCGTGCAGTAGCGTTTGTAACCGCTGCTGATTGTGTATGCGGTATCCAGGTTCAGCGGGTACAAGACAAATATACACTTACGAGACGCTGGTGCAATACGCAGACTCCCCGCTGAGCAAGCTGCCGCCAGCCGGACTGGCGTGCTTCCCGCCGGAGCTCGCGCGCAAGGTAACCTTGGTCACGCCCCGTCAGTACCGGCCCCACGGGCCTGCGCAAGCGTCTGTTCCCGCCAGACTCCTTCCCTTCCGTGTGTGGCCCCCCCTACACCATCCCAACTATCTTGCAGCGTTGCTCTGCCGCAACTTTTACTAACCATGGCTGTCGGCGCGACCAACATTACGAAATGCGATCGCGAGATGATTTTGGTTTAAAATTATGATAAACCACATAGTGAGTAAATTTAAGTATTTGCTTACCTGGTGTAACTTTTGGCCAGTTGTTGACAATATATATAAACTCAATAATTAGTATGTGAATTGATAATGACATTGTACAATGTAATGTACTGGGGGCATTACGATTACGCCAACATATCTTACGATCGTGCGTCGAATAGAGTCGCGTGTCGTAACCTTTCCTTCCCCAGCCGGAACCTAGCGGCGCCTAGCGAGTCGGTGCCGTACCCCTCTCCTCGCAAAACCTCTGATACTGCAGCCAACAAATCAAAGTCAGCTTCTATATTATGTGTAAATGTACAATCCAGAAGTGTTTAGGAGATGCCTATTATATCAAAGTTTGTTGTGGAAGCGCTTTTGTAATCTTCTGGGTTTTTTAAACTGTAGATATGATTGATAGATGTAGTTTTCTAGCTCCTCTTCAGGTAGTTAAGATTAACTTATCTACGAGACTAAGCTGCAACACTCTGAATTGTACGTTAGAAATTGCACGAATGTCTTTAAGCTTAATTGCACTTAAGTTTGTGCGCATGTGGGTCACAGGTTTCATCATCTTTAGAGAAATCAAATTCAGGTTTCCTATTAACAGCCATATAGTTTAGTCAATTTAATAAGATTAAATTAAAATAAGTCCGTGATTAAATAATCTTAAGCGAAAAACCAAAGACTGATTGTAGTATGTCGATTGAATCTCACTAAGTGTAGGAATATTGACAAATTTGTAGTTAAGATGTTGATTTCTAATTATAGCTGTTTATAAATGTATATCTAATTCATATGATCTCAATAATTATATTTTGACTATATAAAATTCTTGACGGAAAGTACTAATGAATACTGAGATCTAGACTTTTATATGATAGTATTATTAGATATTGTTTTCAGTGTTGATTATTGATATTGCAGACTGCTTCTGTTTTAAATATATTTATAAGCTTTACTGTTACGGTGACACTAATTCCGATTTCAATATTCACGCTGCTCGGACAGAATGGATATTCGAGAGGGGTTCAGTACAGGTAGAGGGTCTACTAGGATATTCCTCACCACATTTGTTATTGAATATAATGCTTGTATTTTGTTTACGTTGTGTTAACGTTTCGCTTATGTTCTAAAAATTACCAGTGTTTTTAATTCTATTTTCTTGTTTCATTGTCTGTTGTTTCAAATATAAAAAATTATAAAAACGCATCTGTCTTTGCTTACTATTTCGCTTCCTCATTAACATTATTCAACTAACTTTTATCACCTATGGAATTAATTGTATTAAAAATAAATCCTCTCTTGGCACGCTTTTAGTGGTATCTAACAATAAAACAATTATGACTTATAAGGCTTTTTAAAAACTATCATGCAATGAATGGGCGGTACATCTTTTTTATTAACGATATATTTGCACAGAGTAAAAAAGTGATCTATAATCCTATTATAATATTCTTTGAACGTCTTAAGTGAAATGGAAACGTTATCTGCAGAGTTGCCTGGAGTTTGACAGCGCCAGTTATTTGAAGAAGGTTCGTGCCGCGGTCGCTATCACCCTTGCTGCCGTAGACGCGCCCGATTCGCCCGAGCCGGAATAATGTCGTTACATTGTCGCTCGCACGTACTTGCACCCACCCGCACACACACATGCACTTAGCACACGACACACCGGACGTGCGTTAGCGAACAGCCTTATAATGACAGCAGCTAGTTGCGACACAAGCAAACTTCAATTTGTACTACACCATTTTTTATATTACCGTGAGACCCGTGTCTTTGCTTTATAGCTAGTTCTTTCATTTTGACCTAGCTAATAAGACTCGTCCGTCTCTTTTCACGCGCTTGATAATATTATACCTACTAATTTAGCGGACTTTCTTTCACTCACTAAAAGTATTAGCTCACCAAAATATTTATTTTATTTAATATTGATATTTTAGTAATTATGTAGGTTTAAACGATTCTTTGCGAAATATTGAGTGTGGATCTACTAGTTTGAATAATCGCGCAGAGATATGTTGCGATGTTAAATTTCTTCGTCCGCAATATATGATCTCTTTACGTAAATTTTTCATTACTAATTAGTCGCCTTTTCTTTGTTCTCAATAGTATATGCCCTTGAACAAGAACACATCTTAATTAAAATCTGACGTCGAATGTGCTTGTTCTTAATGTAATGTTTTGTTGTATATACTCTGGTGAAACATTATGTTTCGGATATCATAGAGTGATTCCATTTATTTTAAGAAGAATGCATGCATTTCTTAGTGTGTTTGTATACTCATATTCAAATTTGTATCTAGAGTCTAGTCCTAGCGAGTTGTAGTCGATTCTCACTATGTCGTAAGCTTTTATAAATCTGAGAAAAGGCCAGGTCTGTGAGACGTAATATTTGATGTTTGAAATCGGTAGAATTTTACTGTTTTGTTGTTGCTTACTAAGTTTATAAAAGTTGATGAAAATGAACTACGAACGAAACTATTTTTTTATTAAAAAGCTAATATATACATTTACATATTTAGATTTTTTTTTAAATTCAAGTATTATGAAATGAAGGCTTCTTTCTTTTATGTAGTTATGTTATACATGGATATTTAAAAACAAAATAATATAAATATTTTAAGACTGTTACTACATAAATATACGTTTATAACAATGTTATGTGGCACTTAAATATATATTTTTATTATTTTACGACGAAATTCTTGTTTTTATCGGAGTTTTCACTTAATATGAAAGACAGTAAATATCCGACTTCTTATAGTAGATACATTCTATTAAAGGCATCTATACGTGTTAGATTATTTCTATCTATAAAATAATTTTACTAAAAAGGTAACCCGGTGTTCATTTGGTAACTATGAATATTGAATTTGATATATTGTCATTCTTTTTGTTGTATTCAGTACGAAATTGTAAAAATTTATGATATACTAAAGTTTACAATAAATATGAGTTTCATTTATGACTCCTAAAAATCCGTATTTATTATGTAGACCCACCCTTACGTCTTTTTTCTCAATCTGTATGTATCGAGAATAGTAAATTGTGGCTGTCCAGAAGATTCCCAATTATTATTATTACTATAAGTGTATAATAACAATAAAAAATGCGACTTGCAATATATTTTATTAAATTAATGTGTGATTTATAATCTTAAAGATTTAATCAATAATTGATTTTAATTAAAACGATGAAATGTTAAATAAAATACATATTTACAAAATTATACCATTTGCTGTACAACTAATGTTACTAAATGTAAATCGATTGCCGAGTAATTCTTAGCTTCAAAGGTTTAACGGCAAGCTACTAAGTATAGAAGGGTGAAACTTTAACATTCAGAAAACCACAGAAATATAAATATTGTTGAATCAAACTTCTACGATAACAGACTTAGAAAGTCTGGTCATGCTAAGTGCGGTAATATTTTATAGGAATACAACTGATATAGAATTAACAATAATAATTATAACTTCAGCTTAGTGAATATTAGGTAGCATACGTTTAGCTAAATTAGTCGCACTTAGATTTTGTCTCATTGTAATATAGACTTAACTTATCTCGAATTATAATATATACAACTTTGTTTGTTAGCTATCTTTTAGCTTTTAAATTTCGTGACACTTTAATACTTCAAGACTCAGGGCGAAGTTGTAACAATTAACATTGCCAACGGCCTCTGAATTAAATTGGAAGTAATATTTTCTTACTTTTACCTCCTATAATATTATGAAATGCATATTTAAATAGTTGGCTACATTTCGTGTAAAGTTAATGGTACTCTGTGCTAAATATTTTGTCTAGATAGTTTATAGCAAGTTTTAGGGAGAGGTACCATCTGAAAATACAGTTATTGAATTCTATTATTACTACTAACAAAGTTATAAAAGCCGTCTACACGTTTACCGAATTTGACTATGTATACGAATATTAGCTACACTTTTCTAATTTCCACTCGATAATATAAAAAATCACGAGGCAATAAATAAGCACAACCTGTTATGAATAAAGTATTACTAGTAAGTAATTCAGGCTGTTTTCTGCGATAAGGTAAGTTACTTAGGTTTATATAAATGCATTTAAATACATTTTCCTTACATAAAGCTATCTTGGGTATTATTACGGATTTAGTTCATGTTTAGACAAGAAGGTAAAATATAGTAATTATAAGTACATACGACAACTTGCAGCCCTTTAAATAAAAAAAATAAATATGATTTATCTATTCCCTCTATATTAAACGTTGGTGATTTATAATATATGTACCATTTTCTTGTTCAGCGTGGGATATGGAATGTAATGATAATGATGTTTTGAGAATTATGTTAGTGCAAATCATAAGGGGAATGTACAAAATTTTCAATCGAGTAAGATGTGTCTGAAAATGCTAATTAAGAACGGAAATCCTCATAGGAGATATGAAAGAACCCGGCATATGGTAGAGATAGGGGTGTTAAACGTATATGCGGTGTGACAAGATTGGGATGAGTATATACGAGAAAGTTTGAAAGTATTAGAGATAATAAGAAGAAATATAGTACGTTATGGGTATGTCATTTGGACGCATGTTAGCCATGTAGCGAGGTGAGGATACGAAAAACTGATGATATAATGCATGAAGAATTATTACGTAATATCAGTCTATAGAGGATATTGGGTGAGAAATAAGCGCCTTTGCTCATCTAGTGAGTAACCTCAGCTCGAGAAGGATGATTAGTTCATTGAAATAAAATTTCGGAAAAATCGGGTATGCAATCTTCGATTAACAGCGTCGGAGAATTAAAACGATATGATACAATCAATTAATACATTATCGAGGCCTCGTGGTTATCGTACTGTACTTACAGAGCAAACTACAAGACTTCCAGACTTAGGCTTAAAATTAAATTCTTTCCGACAACTTTTCGGTAATATTAGCGGCCCTGGTCCTCGCGTGTTGCATGATGTCAACTGCGAGGTCCTCCACTGTAGTGTATCGAGACTTTTGGAAACTAAATAAGTCTGAGATAAAGCCTACTATTTCTGACTGGAACGATTCGCAGACATCTCTTAGGCGTTCGTGGGGTCCAAGAAAACCCCAAACTAATACGGGTAAAAGGTGTTCCGATATGGAATAGAAATGAGACATGAAACCATCGGGATACTGCAGGTAACGCCGTTTCGCTTTGATCACGGACCACACGGCTGTTGTTAGAGCCTGCAAATAATAGAACAAGTTAATGACTAAAGTAGTCTCAAGAGAAATTCTTGAATAGGAAATCTATGTATACACGAATGTTCGATTTTAATTTTATAAGAACGCGCGCAAGATATATGTAGATATTGGACGAATTTAAAAAAAATTGTTTAAGCAGATTGAACAGATTGAAACACGTTATTTATTATACGATTTTGCCATTATTTTTCCGACGTTTCATCTGATTTCTAGTGAACATAATCACGGCTGACTAGTTAATCTATCGAAATAGGGCGAGTTATGAAAAATGACAGTTAACAAATTATCCAATGCTTACCGTCTCCTTGAAGCCGTCAGAGAGCCAGCGGTTCCGGACGACAGCTAGAACTGAAGCGGGCGGAGCAGCCAAGTCCTCAAATGCATCCAGCAGAATGTAGTCGAGTACAACATCGTAAAAAGTTAAAACCTGGTTAATTAAATCTAAAGTTAACTCAGACTTCCAAAAGCTACGTTTGTTTATGTAACTAATAAGTAAGTCATCAGATTAAAGTACCTTACCTTGACTCCTTTACTAGTGAGCTCGTTTTCGATGACTGGCCAGTTGGCAGCGTCCGTAGTCCAAGTCACCATCTCTTCATACGCAACTAAGAACTCCTTAGGTTCCTTTAACATAGGAAAAAAATATCATTTATTATATTTTTAAACTGCTTCTATTTTTTATATTCGAACGATAAAAGACATTTAATTGCACCAACTCTACGTGACTTAACCAATAAACTTAATATGCCAGAGAACATACGCTCCAGTAAAAACACTCTGTATGAGTAAAGATACCAATTAAAATATATAATAATTTAAACACATTAATCACGTAATAGATGATTTATACCTTATCAGCAAAAAGCAGGAGATCAGTGAGCACTTGACGGCCAGCGTCTATGAACCACGCCCAGGCGGCTGCCTCACGGAACACGGCGCGGAACGCCAATCGTAAGCAATGTAGTTTACATAGAAACTCCGAGTCTGAGCCGCACTGCAGCACTTCCGTCCGAAGTGTTCTGACAATAAATAAAACATAAAGCTGTGCAAGAAAAGAAGCAATGTTGCTTTGGTTCGACAGTCATACATTTCTAAACTGTATTTCTTCAGTGGAATAATAAAGCTATGCTATCACATAAATATTTTTTCAAGTAAAGTCATTGAGTCTAAAAAACAACACGTATGGATATCAAATTGTATGAGCGACATATTCCACTATAATGCTAAATTAGAATGTATTTCAAAATTACTCCATGGTAAATGGCACAGTAACAAAAAGACTTATGTGAAACTTAGCGTAAGGTATATCTTTGATAGATATACCTTACGCTATTATTGTCATAAATAGTGATTTTATTTTCTCTGTCGGGTACTAGATAAAGTGTTCCTTAAAATATATGTTACTGTTTGTGACTTTTATAAGATTAAGTCCTTCATACCTATACGGAATACCAATTTCTAGTTGTTTTAACGCCATTTGATAAAGTTCTAAGTTTTCTATTTCTGGCAATGATTCAGCAAGGTCATCGAAGTCTCTGAGGTCCGCTACCTAAAAATAAAATACACATTTTATTGTCGTATTTTATGATTGTACTTTTAAATACTGAACGAATATTGCTTAACCGGGAGAATTTTAAAGCGGCTAGAGGACTGTCAAAAATATATGTTGATCATGAATCAATGAACGCTCACTTGATCTTCAGCCGAAGCAAAAGATTCTGCACTGGAATGATGTTCTTTCCTGGTGTGTTCGGAGCTAGTGTGCACGGTGTGTGTGGTGTGAGTAGAAAGCAGACGCACTCTCCCCAGAGAGCCCTCTCCTCCACCGCTCTCCGACCTGAACAGCACTGACCGCTGATCGAGGAACAGTAACTCACATCGCTCCTATTAAGTAAAACATATCCGTTAATTTTCAATTGATATGAACGGCATGCTTTTGATAATAGTTAACACACATTGCATAGTTTATCGAAAACGAATTTCTGATTTTTAAAGAAATTGTATAGACTCACTCCTGTAATCTTGATTAATATTTTATAGCTAAAACGAATTTGATTTTATGGTCGGGAAATGATATGCGCTGAATAGGATAAATGCGATTAATTAGAGACATTACGGTTTGTTTTATTTTTATTACCTAAGTAAATTAGTAGAAGATTACCCATAAATATATAGAATTACCTGTAATAAATAGGCATTCTGCAACAATTCCTGTATCTCTTTGCAGAATTCCGCTTCCTCGGGCGATGTGAGTACTAGTGTACCCGCACCGCCACCACGAGCGTTTACCGAGAATGTAGCTAGCGCGTCTTCCCAATAATTTATACTTGTTTCTAACGCTTCCATTCCTGCAAAAAAATATTATAACTAGCTTAGTTTTTCAAAATTATTAATAAATTATATGGTTTAGTGTTTAGTATTAATGTTTACACAAAATATATTATTGCATTTCATAAAATTTGGTTTAATATGGCTATATTATAGGGTGCTGAATATCTATAACAATCTTAACAATATTTTATTGCAATTAGTGTTTCAGCATATACCTACAAAAGTATATATTTGATATTTTATAAGCAAGGTTAATGAAAAAGATTCAATTGTTTGATAATTTTATTTGTTACTCCATAAACATTTCAGTGCAAATCCTATCATAAAATATCATAATTAAAATGATGATATTTCTGTATGGTTTGTTGTACTTATATTTTTTAGTATCCATCATGAATCAGTACTACTCTCGAGAGTTCTTAACTTACACCTCAATATCCATATTTCATGATTTAAGAAGTGTCATTGATGGCCATACTCTTCAGTACATTTGGTCACAATTTCATATCTCGCAAAGGTTTTTAAATAAATATAACTTCTTTCATAGCATTGGCATCTTTATTATTCTGTATGTTCTGGAGCATATCTTGCACTCCACTATTGAGGTCTTGTATGGTTCCCGCCAAAGCACTGAGAGTATTTGCTATTTTAGCATCAAGCAAAGAGCGCCTTTCCTCTTGTGAATGCAGTGTCTTCGCTATTGCTTGTAATGCATCTGCCATTTTTTCTTGGGATGCTATTCTGCGTTCTTCTAGATCCAGAGCCCATTGAGGTGGAGGTGTATTACCTCTAGAATCATCTGTATAATCAGAAAAATATGTATATTAATATTTTGTTTAAATTGTGATTTGAATTTATAATTAAATTAGTGCAAATGTTATGGTCAAACATGATTACCTGAGGTAATTTTAGAATTATTGCTGCTGTTAAAATGTTTCATTTTTACTTGAGTAGATTCAGCTTCCTCCTCGTCACTATCATAAGTTTGGTCACTACAAGAGTGTTCATTCATAAGATTGTCGAGTTGATTGTTTGAAGTTGTCACACCAGGGTCCACATTAAATTCCATGACCTTGATTTCTAATTCACTAAGTGGCTTAGTTTGAGAGGAATTTGGATTGATCCGGTTTTTTAAAGCTATTTCAGCCTTTTTCTTACATTTAGATCGCCATTCAGTCCAATACTGAAGATGCAAACTTTATATTAATAAGAATTTTTATAACACATATATTACATATATTATTTTCAGATAAATACCCTTTGCCATTTATGGGGTGACCGTACTGTGCCTGATTTTACAGCATTTAACTTCTTGGCAAGAACAGACCACTTCTCCCGCCTAATAATGGTATTCATGGGAGTGCAGCGATTGCCTCCTCTACCACACATCATATCCTTATTTGATTTAAGAAAATCTAATAGAATTTCTTGCTGTTCCAAAGTTATCACACGAGGTGGACTCATCTAAAAAACATTTATTTAAGTGTCAGTAAACATTTTACATATCGCTAAATATATATACAAAAACTAGACCTAATAAGTATTTCATTATATTGGCGTACATAGAACAATATCAATAAAATTTAAAAATACTCACCCCTACCTCTTATCCTTTACGATTAATTATTAAAGTGTTTTTATAAAGTCGCGCGTCGTAATGTGGAATAGTTTAGTTATTTACTACATAAAATGTTTATAAGATTCAAGTGTCTATAAAATTCATAATAAATGACATTTGACAAATGTGGTTATTGCGATATGAATAGGGATGCCTAAAACCGATTATTAAAATCCACAGACTATTAATGATAATGTAGACAAATAGTAGATGGACAGATCAGTGATAACGTAGTCAAATAGTATTCATAGTTTTCAAATTACAATATTTATTATTAAAAATTAGGTAATCGAATTGTTTAATATATACAAAACTAGAATATTATTTCACATAACTCTTATTGCATGACCTATTATTCCAAAAATCAATTGTTTCCTAGAGATGATAATGACATCTAGTGTCGCATGGCAAACTTATCATAAGTGATATTATGTACATGTCTAAAAGATATAGTGATTAGTGATGTCCTATATTGAGACTTGAAATAGGACAGTTTTCTTAAGTCTAAATAATTTAATTTATCTTAACTATAAAATTAACTTTTTAAAATTATTTCTGCCATTCTTCTATTATTTCACAAGCCATTTGTGAAATAAAGTTATTTACATTGTAATCGAATAATCAGAAACTGCCATAATAAATATTACAGGTTAGTTAATTCAAATGTATTGCAATAAAAAAAAAATTGGGATATATTTCATGGATCAAGCAACTAAGAGATAAACTATTCAAATTTACTATTGAAAACTTCGAGAACATATCTGAATGCATTTATAATAGGCATGATGACTG